>JAODPA010080167.1:3291-26815 GCA_025585075.1 Nepenthes mirabilis | reverse complement strand
GGTGGGTAGACATGGTCGACCTGCTCCTGTAGGGGTGGGTGGCCGACGTGATGGGTGGCCAGTAGCGGTGGCCCCTGGCGGCTAACTTAAAATTACTATCGGAAAATAATTATTCTTCTGTTCGAGATTCAACAAAGTAAGAAAAAATTTTTAACAGATCAAAAAAAAAAAATCAACCATAAAAAAACAAAAAAAAAAGAGCTTTTAAAGTTCATTTATTTATGGTCTTATTATATTTTTAATGATGAGAATTTTATATTGTCAATTTAAATGACTATAATCATAAGATCGATCCAATATATTTTAATATGATATCATAATCTTAAACATCAAAATTATCATGGGCAGCATAGCTTAAGCAGGCAGGTTATTCCCAGTGACTACCTGAAAATGGTAAATTGAAATGGACTACATCTTATGCTAAATTCCCATCTCTCTTTAGGGACTAAGTATTCATAATCTCCAAAATTTCAAGAACAAATGCAGATCTGCTAAGGAAAATTAACCATCAAGGAGGTCACAAAATATTCTAACCGAGAGCTAAAACTCGGCAGTTACTCAGAACTCGGGAGCAGGAAACTGAAGGCGGCATTGTCACAAATGATGGGTGGCGGCTCGACATCCGATAGGCTAATATGCTCGGTTGATTTAGCCAAGTCATCGACCGAAAACGGTATGCTGCGTGATCAGATTTTATGTAGGATTTAGCAAAAAACATTGAACGACAAATGACAGAGGAAATGGATTTGCTGAAGAGAGAAAAATATTGCAGAAAGCTTGAACCTCGAGTCGTCATCTAGAAGGAAAGAACTGCTGATTGGGCTGTTTGAATCTTCAGTCATCAACACTTTCATGTTTGCTATAACCTGTTGAAGATCATATGGTCAGAGAATTTCCCAACGAAATCTATTTGAAAGCTGTCTGTCTCTTTTCTGGGTTTTTTAGGCTGACAACGGCAGCAGTTTGCACCATTAACACATCTGACTCCCTGCTTCCGACACTATCGTCGGTGAGATTTGATCTCCAGTCTCTTAAAAACGATGTCCGGACATTTTAAAAGCTAAGTCAATTGACATCCCGCAATACAGAAAGGATTGATTAACTCAAAGCCTGCAAATTGTTCCACTTGTGCTTAACTGGGAGGGATGGGTATATCGGTTGCGACCACATTAATATCAAATATATCGAACAATACATATTGATATCAAATATATCAGAAAAAAAAATTTCTAAGACTCCTGTCGGATGATATATTGTGATATATAAACAATACGGTAACAAATTGCAAGATTACCATGGTATCGGAAAATATCTGCAGAAGGGACCTAACACCTAACACAGATATACAGCCAATATTTGCATCTATGCTGGGAGCACCAAAAGCCTCATTAGCATCCTGAATTTTGTTCTTCCTCCATGTTTATAGAATGAGAGATGTTTTGGACAATACTTTGTTATAATGTGATAGCCATCCATCAATTTATTTTTTGTGTGGGCCCATTGGTATAGATAGATGGTGGGAGAGAATGCTAGTTAAGATAGGATTGGCTATAGAAGAGCCCTGCATGTAAGAAGCTGGAACTATATATTATTTTTTGTTCTTTTTTTTTCCCCTCTGTGTGAGGAGGTCAAGATACCATTGAATTGGTCTATATAACTAGATACATCTAGCATATTTTTTTTTCACAATTGTAGGATCGCTACGACCGTTCCCTTGAGTTTGCCACCATAGAGCTCAACAATTATACCGATTTATTCAATGCTATACTTAGATTCTGTACCATTTGAAATTTTTTTCATGCTTTTTCGGAAGCCTAAAAAAATATGCAATCAATACGATTTTTTTAATCCTCCTTTCTTGAAAAGGACACGAAAATTTTAAGTTCTTAATTAGCCAAGGAATACTTCAATGACGATAGCAAAAGACGATCCTTCCTGCATCTTGCAACGGGAGGTAAGCTCACAAGAATGAAACTCGAATAAATTAACACAAGCCTGCATATCATGTGATTCAATTTGATCCTGAGTGAATTAATCAAGCCAATACCCAAATGCTATTTTGCATCTCGGCTGAAGCCAAATATTTCACGAATTGCGAGTGTATATGTGTTCGATGTCCTATTTGGCCATTGAGATTTACAGGCAATTTGGATTCATATTTAGGGATAAATATTACTTTTGTTTTCTTCGAAAGATAAAAAATTTTCTATTATGGAGCCGGCATAACCCATCACGCAGAAAAGGTAAACTATTGCAACATATAATCAAACTTACTTCTGAAGAAAGGCTATGTGTTCCATACTTGTCATCCCAATACATTGTACTGATTCTATACAGCTGCTGAATGCTAAGCACCTGTAGACAGAAATACAGTGAATTGGTTCTCTTCAAACACGCTTCTCAGTATATCGGCATCATGGGCATCTCTATAAACCTTCAACACATCTACTTACCGGGCATAGGTCGTGGCTAACTTCATCCAACGTCTTTTGTGGTTTTTGATGGATGACCTAATCAGGGCAAAAAAAAAAAAAAGTCAGACTAGTTTTGGGGGGATAACCTTTGGGGGATGTGGCACCCATCCAACGATTAATAATAGTGAGTACATACAAGAATAGATACAATGATACGATGCAATATTAGAATGGATGTCTGAAGGGTGATTACATGGCAGTAACATCACTCAAAAACATTTGTATTTTCTACCACTTTCCCCAATTTTTCTGGAGCAAGCAAGCATCATTACTCTGATGATTTATTCAGTTAATGGCTCAAATATTAACTACCCAATGATAGTGCAAATATTACCGTTAGAGCAACACCACTCCTATTACAATTTACCATAATTTTACACAAAAAAAAAAGACTCAACACCGATTATGTGGGCCCCTTGACAGAAAAATTCAATAAGTGCAACACCATATTTTTTTTTGTAGAATTGTGGAAACCTTATATAGTAAGAGCAGTGTTTTTCTAATCTCAGTATATGCAGGAGATAAATTGTCAAGGCAATTGCCTTCGAGCAGCAATTCTAGCAATAAGAAAACAGTACCAGGAAACCGATAGCCTGTCTGATATGCTTGAGCTCATCCCAAGCTGAACCTGCACACTGCAATGGTGGTTTTTGGCTGAGAGGACGAAATTGAAAAAGAAAAAAAAAACAAAAATAAATGGCAGAGTAGCCAAACTTTGCAACTATATTTCTATTTTTAATCACAAAACAGTATTTCATTTACTCATATGACACTCATACTGCAGACCCCTATTTTGATTTCCGTCCTGCCTTCTTATTTACTAAGTGATTTGAAAATTTGATAACCAAACCAAGTTATCAAAAACCCTCCTCTACTCAAACAAAAGGAGAATAGAAGAAATCATAATTTCATACAATATTTTAATCAAATGGTTACTATGCGACAGAAATTCAAGCCATGTATACCTCTTCAGCCGCATCATAGCACCAATTTTCCAGTTCAGCTAACCCTGCCTTGACATATTCAGCATTACTAAAGGAGCAGCATTCCCGTCTTAACAGAAGGCTGAACGAACAACCGGCGATGATTGGAAAAAGTCGTTTAAAGTTAAAGCGATGGGAAAAGAGCTTAAAGACAGGAAAACGCATGCAGATTCAAACCTGTTGAACAACTGTACATTGACGAAAGAGAATGCTTGAGTGTACACCTTCCGAATTAGAAATGAGGGAACCTGCAAGCGCCGTTTATTCATAAGCCGTGCTGAGTAATATTTGGACAAGTGCACATAATATGCCATAGACAAGGTCACCAATAACCCCAGGACTCAGGAAAGAATAAAGCATTTTTTTAAAAAAAAATACAACAATATTGGACGATTTAGTGTACTTCAGGATCTCAGTTTGCATTCTAGGGACAACTGTTTTCAAGGATTCTAAATTGCTGTGTGACAAGTTTTTATTCTTGTGAATACATTGAGAATAACTAAGCAGTAGGTCAAGATTAACATATTTTCATGATTTTAAGGTATTTTCTAGATGTGAACATTCAACAAGATTAACACTTCTTTGGCTATCAATTGCTACTACGAGAGTTCTCTCATAAAACAAGTTGCTACTAAATCTTTTTTGGCAAAATAGAACAGTGAAATCTTGTTAAAGGTTCATACAAAAACAATGGGAATATATAACAGCAGTATTTTTTACTAACTTGAGAGCATATCATTCTGAAAATTTCAACAATTTGTTTAATCGATACAAATTGTGACCTTGATCTGCAAAGCGTTTTAACTAGAATAATGTCAATCAAACAGATATTTCCATGAGTCCTGTGTTTGTATTTCGAAAGGAGATATAGATGATAGGAAACCAATTAGTAGTCATATTATCACAAGGAGCAGCTCAATTAGAGGCAAGATAATGGCGACGCAACATTAGGGTATAAAGGATCTCGAAGATAAAGTCAGCCAAATGTGCTAAGCTCTTAAGTAAGTTAGATGTGTGTAATTTTATCCCTACATTGCATAGAGGATGTTTCCAAGGTGAAACTTGTAACTTCCAAGTAATAATATAGCTACCTTATCATTACACTAAAGATCGCCCTCTCATTAAGATGGTAAAAAAGTCCACACACAATACAACCTGAAATGACTCGAAATGAAATTGACTAGATTTTATCCATTTTGATCGGTTTTGGGTACTTTATAATTGGGTTTTGGTTGTGTTTGTGTTCACTATGCCCAAACAAAAACTCAACCAAGTATAATATATACACGTATATATAAATATAAGAAAATACATCAATACCAATCTAACTCTAATTTTTGTTCAACCACAATTTTCAACTGCAATTTCTTTCCTTCAAACACTATCATTTCATTCACAGATCATGTTTAATAGATTATAAATTTGAATATTCATCGATAAATTATGTAGATGACTTAATTGATGATAAACCATGGCAATATTCATCAAATTTCATATTTTTCATTAAGAGGAAAAGAAAAATACTTTTTTTGGATTGGCTTTAACTTTATGTAACACCCAAACAATTGGATTTTTACCCAACCCGAAGTAATTTGGGATGCTTGGGTTCAATTCTCCATCCCAAATTCAACCCATTGTCATCCCTACTCTCTGTGTAAAGGATATCCAAATAGAGGAAAATGAACAATGTTTCACACAAGTACGCACGCATAGATTCACGAATGCACACATAAATACACGTGCACCCTCACACACCAGATACACATTAATCTGGCAGAAAAATAAGTGGACACTCACATGGTTGGCTTTCATCACTTTCAGGCAATTGCTAAAGCTCAGTACAATTCTTTTCCAATGTGCAAACAAACTCTGGTGTGCAGCACCAGCACCTTGTGTTACTGAGCTCACTTTAGATGTTCTTGGAGCCTGCAGCACAACCATTCACATAGATACTAACATCAAAACTCTCGTAAAGAGGCCAAAAACATTTAAGAAAGAAACTACTAGCTGCAATTATAACCATCAATGAAAATATCCGTATTGGAATCGGTCGCGACTATAACGACTGATACGTGTCACTATCAGATATATTGTGCACACATCTTTTCTGAAATCGGCTGATATCCAATAGGACAACATACCACAAGTTTGTCGCAGTATTGAGGGGTCCCATTACTATATATATAGGCTAATAATTTATATATTGGCCAATATTTCATTACATGATAACATCTGATAATTTTCAGTTTGAGTGATCAAAGAATGCAACCAAGTGTGATTGCATTACCTGAATGCACAGCCCTAGCAATGGAGAGATCTCTTTCTTGAGGTTATCTCGGATCATTCCGTACATCTTTTCCACATATGCAGTCAATTGCTGTTTGAAAAGCAACGCAGGATATTTGGCTTCAACGTGACTTAAGGAGCTATCTACTCCACCCTCCGACTCACCATCAATAGAAGAAAGGTCAACACCTCGTGGAATGCCACGGAAACTCTTCAAGGAAGAAATGCAGAAGAAAGAGTAAGCCATAACTTGGCTAACGACAAGCACTATTTTAATTCAAATCACAATTACAATTTACCTGTGTCATCCTTCCAAATAGACTGGCTGATGTTGAGCGCCGACGTTGTGGAGTGCCAGCTGCACCGCTTGCTTTCAATGTGCGTTGCAAAAGCAGCAACAGAGACGAGGTATTCGACAGCCAATATGCTAAAACATCATTGTTATCTTGAGCCTTATTTGAAAAGATATTTTACAATTTCAGAAGAGCCAGAAACAACTTTAAAAAAATGGGTGATGAAGCATACAGCCATTGGTTTTGGCAGTTCTAACCTCTATTGCATGGCCTATAGTTTGAACTATTTGGTCAAAAATGCTTGTTCTCTCCGCTTCAAATGATCTCCACTGCCGAAGGCATTTGTATATAATGCATGCTGCAATTGGTCGCCCCTTCGAGAAGCCCAGCTGCTGTGCAACACATCGAATGAGCAAGTCCTGGTTTTCCTGCTGTTTCTCATTAAGGGCTTTTTGTGCTCTCCCCTCTACCTCGGAATTATCTCTCATGCTCATCGATTGACAGCGCAATTCCTATCACACGGGTGTGGCTGATCAGCGGAAGATATGCAAGCATAGCGCATCAAGAATTTAAACTCAAGTTTTTTTGGTATTAAGAGGAGGAGAATTTAGTACCGCATTTCTTGCACTTTCATTTCTCTGCAGATTATCATAGGAAAGAAGAATCACATAAGATCTTGAGACGCAGAGATCCTAAAAGCCAATATAAGTACAAAAATCGATAGGGGACTTACCTGCATTATTGATCTGGAGCGTAATGCCAAGAGCTTATTTGTTTGGGCAATTGTAAGAGCCTGCTGACGAAGAACTTTATTCTCCGACTCCAAGTTGCTTAATCTATCTTCAAGCCTATTTGCAAGAATTTAAGAATTCTGTCAACTGCAACCCACTTACAGACGTGTTACAGCACTTTATGCAGAACTCTCTTCTCCCTCTGTTACTCTTTCTCCTTCCCCAGTTCTTACAGTTAAATGCTGTATTTTATGCTCCCATATTGCCAAACACACAAATCCAAATTGAAATAGTGCACTAAAATTAAAACCAAAAAAGAAGAGCAAGGGAACGCTATGGTCAAATATCATTGAGACGGGTGTAATTCAAATGGCAAGACAATGGACCGGGATAATATTGGTCGGACCTGCCAGGGTAACCCAGCGGACATTAGAGCAATATTAGAGCTCATTAAACAAGATTTTCCATCATTGAGACAAATCTAAACCCAAATCCTGAGTCATAATTATTATGTTGGCTAAATCATGAATGCTACTGAGCCAAGATAGAAAATACCATGAACACTACTGAAATCTACAACAAAGAATTAGCAATGCCATATGGTGGAAAAAAGGGGAAACAAGTTTCAGATTCTTGGAATTTTCATAAGCTTTAAAGGGACTAAAAACAGTTTTCCTTCTTCCTCTCCCAAATCCTCCATCCAGATTAAAATGATAGCAAAACCGGAGTTTGAACCATGCTCATAACAGCATCTATCTTTGACAAACTAAAATTCAGAACATTGAAGTAATATTACTTTGAATTGGAATTCAACCACATGTTTTATTGAATGACCAGAGACTTTATTGACTATTTAGGCCCAATCACATCATTTAGTTGTAGTGTTGTACTGATATTTGGATAGTTTTTCTGGACAGGGTGTTCTTTTTGGATGTTCTTGGCAAAGAAAGCAAATTTAACCAGGGAATCATCACCTCACGAAGGGTGATCAGTTTGAGTAACATGCTTTCTAAGGGGATGGATAACCTATGACAGATATTATTTGTACAGAGAAACTCCAAATGATTGCAGGAAATCTGTTTCCCGATTCCTCCTTTCAGTAGGAAACAAATTTTCAGCATACAGATAAAGAAGGCTATGATTCTTAGTGTGATAAGAAAGTATTCCTAGAACAGTGTCAATGGGACAACTATGGATCTTGGAACCTTGAATGATGAGATAAACTCACATTCTTCTTCTATTAATTCACAAACCAAAAGAAAAACTTGAGCAACAATGAGACACAGTGGGAAAATGAAATAGACTTGATCTGAAGGACGCTAACTGAATATTTTCTACAATTATGCTAAAATGCTTTCTTCCGTCACAACTAGACAGATCAGCAGGGAACATAAATGTAGAATTTAGTGCAGGGAATAACACATCATGAGTAATTTACAGGACTCATGGCCATTAGCTATAATAAGGATGGAATCAGACAAGAGGTACCAAACATGGAATAAAAGGAGATGAGACCTGATGAAACTGGATTGTACAATGCAACTGTGCAGTCTTCAACTGGTACTGGTGTAGGAGGGGGGATAATGCCATTCCTTCTGGGAAAAAACAAGCGTATTTGGACCATAACAGAGGAATCTTGAGCAACACTAATAATCATGGGGGATATAACATAGATCATGAGACCAATACTCTAGAAGTTCTAGAGCCCAGGGAGCTTCTTTTGGAAGAATGCACCACCTTAATGTCTTATTCTTCTATTTATCCAAGGATATTTATTATATTGTTCTACAAATAACAATAATGTTTATACTGACAAAAAAAATAATTCTTATTTAATATTATAGTCTATCATTTTTGTTTCCGTCACAACACAATACTAAATAGTTGAACGATAATAATATAGTAGATTAAAAGCAGACTCTTAAGGAAGACAGGGGCAATGTTTTGTGATCTATCTAGTAATTTTCTGGTCAGCCATGCCCTTCTAGTAGAGAATATGAACAAATAAAAGAGAGTGGTCTAGCACATAAAGCTCTCACATCGTTGGGTCTGTGGGACATTAGATATATGCTGCCTTGCCTCTGCATTGCAGAGAGATTAAGATAACATGAACAAGTAAGAGGTTAAATTAATATTAATAATGTTTCTCAAATATGAAGATTCATCAGCACTTTAAAGAATTTTCATTTCGCATGAGAGTCACACTCTTTGAAAACTTTGTCCCGAGTTAGGTGAGCAAAAATACTTCAACCAAGAAGCTAATAAAGTGACCTAATAATTTTCTTCTTCATAATGTGCAGAAAAAATATTCTCTCTTATATGTTGGAAAAACTTTGAAATATGGATGCAAAGGAAAGAACTTCAAATGTAAAGAAGCATGAGAGTGGAATGATTTCTCCCTCAAATAAAAGGATAATGGATTCAAATAGTTTGACTGACCTAAGTTGAATAGATTGAAAACAAATAACAAATGAAATGAAGCAAAAAAGTCATTCGAATTATGTAATCAATAACTGTAATTGATATTTCTCCACAATCTTGTGTGTACAATAGGTTAGTATCTATTAAAACAATGGGCACCTAATCTGATGCCAGATAGCCCGCCTGTATAAGACTACTATCTACAGATATAAGAAATACAAGGAATTACAACAGGTAGAAAGAGCATGTTCCATCAGAAGAAGTCATCGAATGCCCCCTCCCGATCACTTTCCCAGTTGTCACATCCTGCGCAATGCAAGCACCAAGAGAGAATATAATATAGTTACTTTTAAACCATCCTACACAAACAAAAAGCTAAGAATTTGACTCTCAACTACAGCTAAGGATGTCTAGGAAGTCAAGATGACTAAACCAAAGTTCCTAGAATCGAGGATTTCCAAAAATACTGCTTTTTGGTTCTTAACCGTATGATTAAAAAGACTCTAGGTTCATACTAGAGGTGACACTCAAAAACTAAACTAACCTGTAGCATCAGCTTGTGAAGGATCCTGAACTATAAGCTGGAGAGCATCGAGATTAAGGAAGGAGAAATTTGGTGGAGTTGAAGCAGGGGCCGGAAAAGAGAAATCAGAACCAGTGGACGTATCATCAGAGGAAGTGGAGGAAACATCAATTTGGGAATCTCTGACAATGTGCTCTGAAGTAGAACTGTAGTTTGATGAAGCATGCAATATCATTTTCAGCTCTGAAAATTGGTCTGACATGCAGTATATCATCCTGAGACATACTAGATCACATCTAATGTTAGTCAAATGAAGACGTGAGAATCACTAGCAGTTGTTCAATTACAACTAACTGCAGTTGTCAGATTGCAACAACAACAAAGTTTTATATCTCCTATATAAAATGAATATCTCTTGATTTTCATTTTTAGATTGTCAAATTTCTTTTTCTCATGCACTCTACCTGTTTGAAATCCATTGCTAACCTACTACGAGGTTATGTGTAGGGAATGTGCCAACCTAAATTTGGGGAGCATCTCTTTATGGTATCAGAAACATTTAAGTGCACCAATAAGTATATTTTTATAATGTATGACCAAGAATATTTGCAGATATCATAAGGGTTTTTGACTCAAAAATAGATAGAAGAAACAACTGATAAATGGAAAAATAAGCCTCTGCGTCAGAATTCTGAAGCCAAGTCCTAATTGATTTTCTGGAAAGTGATATTTCTTTTTAACAACTTGTTGATAATGTACTTCATGCATAAGGCAAGAACAAAGATATTTAAGAACAAAATGAAAGAGCTTCATGAAACAAGGAAACAAAAAATCTTTATAAGTAGAGGAAAATCTCTGATGGCAGGCCATGTTTAATTTCTTTCAACCTTAAAAGCAGCTGAATACAAGAGGCAATTACTCCCTTGTCATGCAATAAATATATGTTCAAAAATACTCAAGTGAGCCCTTCATTCATTAATAAACCAAGGGTTCTGAATTACAAATTCCATAGGGTCACAAGATTTAACTAGAAGTCACAAGGAAAAAGCAAATTCAGAGTGACTTGAACAGCAAGAAAACCAACCACCCTCAGTCAGGCTGACATGACTGAACAATAAAAACAACCCAAACACTTATTATAGGACCCAAAAAACAGAACTTCAAAATTCATGAACTTCAGATATCAATCCTTCCTCTATTCATTGTACTCAACAATTGACCAGAAAACAAATTCGTCTGAAACAGTCTTATCATACATATTCCAGAAGCAAATTGAATTTGGAGGTTGGAGACTTTGCTTCTAATTCATTTCTCCTAGTACTTTATAGATCTTTTGAATACAAGACTTATGTACCTATATGGTCTTCAACTTGCCTGGATTCAATCAACTAATCCCAAATGATAGGTTGTTTCTTCCCTACAGACCAGGTTATGTTGACACCTTATATTGACTCCTCAGCCGTGCTATAGGGGAAAAGTCAGGCCTAAGCCAATTCTGTAGGATTTTTTGGGCAGGTAATTGCAGTAAGATGTTTATCAGACCTACATTAAACTTTCTGTTTTGCCACAGTGGATGATTATTAAAAGTCATTTCACCAAACATTGTTGCTTCCACACCACAAAGTCTGCCAAGTATATGCTTAATTGACACTGAGCTTGTCATACATGATATTAGTGCCAGAATTTTTTAATATCTTCATCACCATTGATGAACTTAATTTACAGTCTTCAGAATGATCATTATAAGTCAGAAAAAATTCAAAATCCACATGAAAATTTGCTAGTTAATCGAGAGAGTATTTTCGAATTGATAATCCCCTTCTTAGTGGGCCCTAGTGCAATGGTCAGGCTGCTTTGTTGCAACCTGGAGGTCACAGGTCTAACCACAGAAGCATTCTCTGCCAATAATAAGATTACGGACATGTGGCGCTTCCTATATCTGACAATGAACTTTGTGCACTGGCCACCCTTGACAATCCCTTCATATTTGGCATTATTATTAGAAAAGTTTTGATTTTTCTGTGGATTGTTTGCTCCAACTCTTTTGGATCACAGTATTATCTTGTGCTTGTGTATGACAGGTTGGTTTTCAGTCCCATGGCCGATGGGACTGAGTCGAAAAAATATAGTCTCCTCTTGCATCAGATCAAGGAAATATTGTTGGCATTGTGATCCAGACAATGTGCCCTCTCGTCAATTCTATGCCAAAATGCTGCATTATTCTAAGGGTTCTACAATAATGCTAATGTCATCAAAACCATGAGTTCTCTTTTGCCCTTCTGCGTGATTTGTGGTAACATCTAGGTTGACCCTAATCTCACATTTCTATTGCCCTAACCTTGTCCAGTCTCTCTTCGCCAAGCTGTACTTTTGGTCTACATTGCAAGTGTTCTCTCTTATCTTCTGCGGAATCTATAACTCAGCGGCATTCAAAATACGAACGAGGATCATTACCAAAGCCTCCTGTAATGAATCATGAAAACTGCTCTGAATTTCTTCGCCTCATTAGCATTAAATGATCAATTTCTTATTCCAGGGAGATAACATTTTAAGATAGCGTAATTTCATATTTTTAGCATAGGTTCAACACAGGATTTCTCCTCCTTGGCTTGAAGAACTGTAAGATGTTGCCACTCTGGACCTGAAAAAGTAGCAATACCCACTCTTCCAAATACAAACAGAAACTCCAATACCAAACCATCAGGTTTCCCAGGATCAGTAGCATGAACTTTTAGTCTGTACTCACCTCTGATGCTTCATATATCCAACCTCAATGATTTCTATATTATAACATGCTGAAATGACTACAGAAATCTGGCTTTCACAAGCAAGAATTTTTTGCTTTAATTCCCGTAAATCAGTTCTATAGATAGGTGACCCGTTTAGCATCTTGTCTGCTGTAAAAATATCTCCAGTGTGGCAGTACGCTCTACGTAACCAATTGCTCATATCATTTGACATCTGACAGTGACAAGGAAAGACAGAAATTTTGGTCCTTCTAAAATCTTTAATCTACGTTCCATGTGAATAGCCTTGCACTGCTAACATTGTGTAATACTTTTCTCTTTCACGTATCTTACGTTAAATACCAAATAAATAATCAAATATGACATTTAAGCTAGATGCTGAACCTCATCAATTTTGAATCATTCTTTCCACCTATGAACTCTCCTAATTAGTAACAGTTCCCTCATCACTGAGACATGAAAAAAGAACTAAGGTCTTACAATTACTATAACGATATGATTTACTATTTTAGATTTGACTCATAAACACTATCAGGGGGGTTGTGATCTTGATAAACATAATTGGCCTATTCCCCAACAATTTCATATTCTGGGATCAGGCGATCTCCAAGGTCCATGATGAAAAGTCATTTAAATATGCAAGACTGCTTTTTGCCATTCCCTCCATAATCATTTTCAAATCTAAAATTGGGGAATATATCACTTTCACTTGCACTAGCGAGAAACATCTACCCCTCATCAACTACATCTTCATTCACTACAACAGAATTTCACTACACCAATATTTTTTTCAAATTTGATTTGGATTCAATCTCATAAAAGACATGACAAAAGTGTCAAATAACTCATACAGCCCCTCTCTTATTCTCAAATTTGGGACCTAAGTATGAAAAAATATTTAACAATAACAGCAATGAGTAAGAGTCTCATCCACTATGCCGCCATTTTCATCCTAACCAAGGGTACCTTTGTAACTTAAGACAACTTGTACCAGGCATTAGAGGCAGAAAATGCATAGTTATTCTCCTTTCGCCTCAAGTTTTCTCACGCAGTCTCAACCATTCTCCCATCTACTACTTATCCTTCTTATTTTACAATCTATTCAACTAGCACTATATTCCCGCACTAAAGACACTGCTTAATCTGCAGAGCATTCCCTCCAATGAACACATACATTTTCTATTAGATTAAAGTCCAAAGTAACTCCTTATTTCATCTGCCAAGGATTTGGAATGTTAAGGAAAAGAAAAGAATGGGCCCTTCTTACTCTGTGCATCCATGCATCACGTTGCTGGTAAACTACAAATACTTCAGAGTTGGAGTGTTAGCCATACTTCAGCAGCTACATAGAGCTAAAACTTACCATGCTAAGTTGAGGGTGCATGATCTCTAAGATTATATCAACCGTTTTAAAAACAAACAAGGAAAATGAAATAGATAGCATTTGGAGAAACAAATGTGACTACTACCTATTCAGAGAATCTTGAAGTTGATGAACTCTTGTTTCTGTTTCTTCTAACTTCTTGCGTTTTCCTTCACTTGATTCTTGAGCTTCTGAATACTTTATTTTCCATTCATCAGCTCTTTTTCTTTCTGACTGTAACAAAGCCTGCATAAGATGCCAAAGGACAAGCACATAAGCACAAGTTCTCAAGTATCCTAAACCAGAAATATGAAGTTTTTGAAGTTCAAGGCGTAAAAGATGTCAACTCAAGCCCGTAACCACAAACCAAAATGAACACCATTGCTTCCCCAGAATGCATTTTGCGGAAGAGTTAAGAAATCAAACTTCCCACCAACATAATTTAATGTTCAATGAAGGAAGCAAAGTCATAACTAAAATGGTGAGACATGATATATAAAACCATTCAATGATAGAGGAAGCATTGCTTTAAAAGTAACTACTGAAAAGATATGCAAACGGTAATATGCTAAGCTGATTAGCATTACTTTTAAGTCGTTTACTTCAGAAGTTAATCTCTCAATCTTCTCAGTATCTTCAACAGGGACTGGTGTTTCTTTGACAGCTGTAGCAGCTGCTTCTTCAATTGCTTTCTGTGCAACCTCACGCTCCTTGATGAGCAAGGCATTTGTTTCATCAACTTTCACCTGCATCACTTGTAAAGATTGTTGTAACTTTGCTATCTCCTGACCCTTTGATTCATCTAGATCAGTCTGCATAGAGTAATAAAATAAAAATAAGGCATAAAGCAAGCAACATGAGTAGCATCACATCTTTTCCTAAAATCTCTGAGATTGTGATGCTCTAAACTCTTCAAAAATGTAGAATCAAGCGTATAAGTCGTTTCTCCCACAATGGAGTATCTAAAGTTAGGACAACATGGAATTTTCCCATAGGGTGCTGGGCATACCATTTGAAAAGGAAACAGTCAGCCAATAACATTTGTACATTACCCTTAGTCGTTTTTCGAATTGCAGACGCCATGTCAATTCTTCAACCTTTTTTTCAAGTTTATCTTTTGCTTCTTTGAGTGCCCCTGTTTCTCTGGCAGCCTGTACAAAATGGTGAAAACTCAGTAGGACACAAAGCTGATATGGCAGAACAACTAAAGAACCCTTTTTTTATGTTTGGAAGGAATTGAATATATTTTTCTACATCTTCTAATATGCCTTCAGGAGTAGAACAATAAAGAGATATGTTTTTCCTTCTTGTAGTTGTTCAAGACAAGATTGCACTTCCTAGTAGCAAAATAAACATGCCGCGGGTCTGTTTGGTCCTGCTGAAGCATCTATAGAATTGTTGTGCAGCTTTTCCAAAGTATTATAGAGCATAAAGAAAGGATACCTTTTTTCGAAATAGAAAATCGAGTAATTTATAGCTTCTGCTTCTTGGATAACCTTTTCTAAGAAGTCAAATTGTAGCTTTAGCTGAGAGCCTTTCACAAACTCATTTCAATTTATAGCCAAAAGTTGTTAGTGATGGAAATCCTATCTGGCCCATCATTGAATTTCTATAACATAGAAGTTCTTTCAGAAGTCATCCCAAACAGGTACTTATTGGCTAATTCTAGGCAGCAGAACAAAACTTACACAGCCCATTAATTTAATTATACAAAAACGCAATAACAGTTGAAATAAAGAAAAAAGGCTTCAGAAATATAGTACTGTTTGGCTGGCTAAATGCTTAAATCCTGAAAGTTAGATAAAATAGTTCAGTCTCTTCGGTGAACTTGACTTGATTCGAACAGCAATCTTCATATCAGAGGTAGACCAAATGACAACAACGCACTTGAATTATAAAACCTCCATGTTCAATGGTTTGTCACACAAAAAGAAAACTTAAAGAGACATTTTGCATAGTGCAATAATTATACACACAACAATGCTTTTGTCATAGAGCTAGAAAAATACAATAGCAGTCCCAACACATATCTATACCAAAGTTGAATGCATCCATTGGTATGAAGAACACATAGCATACATTACGACTCAATTATTAGGACGTTGTAAGCACAAAAATTAAGACACCTACCATCTTCAGTTTCCTGAGCTCTCTTTGAGCTAGCCTTCCCCTCCATCTGGATTGTGCAACAACAGCTGCTCTTTTGAGCTTCTTATAGTATAAAAATGACATGTAACTTCGCCACAAAGACTGTGTAATACAATTCAAAGGTGGGTCATATCTAGACAATGATAAAAGATGTCGTGACACACCACTTGAAAGATTTATTACCTGTATAAAAATAGCTGCTTTTGTTTGCTTCCTATATGTGAACTCACTACGGGCAGCCAATGCCCGTGAACCTGTCTGTAGTATAACAGCTGAAAACTGTAGTCTTTGGTAAGACTGCATGGAATGATGTCTTCGCACAGATTTTTGAACTTTTATGGCTGCTGCCTCCCTTCTCATATTTTCATACAATATGCAAGCAAGTCTTCCTAAAGGTTAAAAAGGAATACAATGAATACAGTATAGCAATAAGCTGTGGTATTTACATAAGAAGCGAGTAAGATTCTTGGACACAAGCACATTACAGTTTGAGATAGATGACCCAATCCTTGCAATAATAGCATTAGCAAGAGGATATTACAGAAGGAATAAGAGATTTTTTAAGTAGAAGTGGATCCACAAACATTATTATGTATCATGCTTTCAGGCTGTACTAGACACAAACCTCTGCACAATGTTTGTATCACCATAGTAGCCTTGCGCAAAGCAATGAACTTTTTTCGGGTAATATGAGTTCTAGTCTTCCACTGAATAATCTTGGCCGCATTGCTTAGTTTTTCTGCTCTTCGTGCATCTAACTCTGCCATTTGACCAGCCCTTAGAAAAACTTTTGTCTTTCCTATCTGGAAAGTAAATCAGTATATCAAATATAAGGACATTAGCACATGAGGAAGTTAGCAATACATAGAGCTAACTGACAACATATTACATATAAACATAAGAAAATTTAAACAAAATTTAAAATACATAAGAAAATAAAATTGAACAAATTTTAAACATGACTATTACATTTTCTAGTAATGTATGAACATATGATACGTGATACTAATAGGGGCACAAAGAAAGTCATAGATTGCAGAACAGTTGACTAACAACCTACAAAGGGTCAGGGAAAATATCATCTGTTAAATGAATTCTATTATATTACACTGAACCGCTGAGGAAATGAAGCAAAGAGGTCAGATCTTAAATTCTGTACAACATTCAGCTGAGCCACACACACAGCTAATAAATCAGTGGACGAGTTAAATACTTCCCCTGTTCTTCAAGATTGAAATCCATAGACAGTATCATGTCATTTTGTTTGCTATTTTAACTTTTGTTTCATATATATTTTCAGATCAGGAACATTTAACTGTTTTGGTTTTTAATCTGATAGTTTGTCCTCATATACATGCACGAGTTTATGCACATACAGAAGGGTGCAAGTGAAACACCATCTGATGTTGCTAGTGGGTCTTAAAAGAATCAACAAGTAGTAGTTGTGCTAACTGCTTAGTATCAACCTGATATCCTTTAAGCCCCATCTTTTCCAAAATCTTCATGCATGCAACCTTCTCCTCATAACTGTAAAATAAAGCAACAAAAGCATAAACTAAGACGATAATTGAGTTCCACAAGAATCCACACGAATATAACAAAAAGGGATACATGCCTCCCTTGCACAGCCTCAGGTGCAAGTATTTTAAATCGATTGATAAATTCAAAAAAGGTCCTTCGTGTGGGATATCCGGCACAGCTGATCCTAATTGCTTCAAGAACACCCTAAACAAACAACAGTTAGTGTAAAAGGACAAATAAGCAAATATGATAGCAAGACGACACACTTTGAATTGTACTCACTCCACAGCGTAGTTGCTGCATAACATTGACATTTTCAAATATAGCAGGTTTAAGAACGTTATTAGGCTTCACACATCTAATATAATGAGGTTCTGTGGAGTTGAGTGTATCCTTCAGCTGCTGTAATTGTAGCTGCATCAATAGATTGAACAATTAAACCTCATTCTTTCGCAAATAGAAAGGAGACTAACAAGATGATGATGATGATGATTGGCATTGCCTTAGACTTCCAGTCTACTTAATAGGCGAGCACTATGACCATGAGATGAATAAATCTAAATTACCTTAAAACAAGAACCAATGGATGAGAATTTAGAAGACTTGGTTGTCTCCTCTGGGATTTGTGGGAAAAGGCCTGCTACAAAAGAACATTTGGAAGCACTCAACAAGTCTTGATGCTCAGGAACAACATAGTCTTTGTTTTTGTCTAAGAATTGATCAGACTGATATTGAACCTGAAAAGTAAAATAGGTGCAGATAAAATTTCTAAAGGAGATGCAAAGCACATTCCACAGGCACCCTACAGAGGAGTCAGAAAAAAGGCACTGTGACTCACCTCTCCTGCATAATGAACTACAGTGAAATCCGTACGAGATAATTTTGGCTTGGTGAAGCGTTTGTGTTTATTGAAAGTTTGATATAACTTTTGCGAAAAAGTTTCGTGAGTAGACTTCGGGAACATACTGGAAAAGAAAAGCCAGGTTGGGGAAAAACAGAAATCAGCATCGATCATGCAACTTCAATTCTTACATAATCAAGCTCCACCGGCCCTTCTCATGGGGTAAATGTGGATGGGCACTGCATGAAGAGGGAGAAAATTAGCATGACTAGAAAGCAAAGAGAATTGTCTCACCATGCTTCATCAAGCAGTGCAATGATCCCTCCAGGTTTCTGCATAAGAAATACACAACGGAGGTCAGTGACAGAGGACCTGTATCAGGTGTTCACAGTCATACACTACATAGCTAAGCAAGTAAAATAGTCCACACTAAGTACTTAATATAGGAAGAGAATTTTTGGATAATTCAAAAGCAAACATTTTGATAATGCAAAAATCATCCAATTTTTGTAAGAGAAAGAGAGAAAGAGAGAGAGAGAGAGACTGGCAGCAGAATTTTTGTAAATCAAACAGTATGACCTTCAAAATCTAACTGTATGTAGGTATAAAACTGGCTTTCCTCCCCAACTGAAACTCGGTTGAAAATAGCCTCCCTCTCATAAACTAAGGATTCACCAAAGACTACTGTGTTGCTTCTTAGGCATATCATTGCAGTTACAGCTAGTAAATTATATATATAAAGCTGAATCCAACTTCTTTTTGGCATAGAATAAGAAAAATTATATTCTGCATCTAAGTAGTCCACCTTGCTAAAGAAAACATGCAATCCTCCAAACTAGAAAGAAGTAAGTCAGTGTCATAACCTGAAAGATTTTCATTTTCTAATTTCATTGGTTAAATTAGGGAAATAGCTTCTTTGCAATCCCCAAGGCTGCAAATATCTTACACTCACCAGAACTTACAATACTGGGGCCTTGTATGCTGGTTGCCCTTTCTTATCTCATTTGTATGATGCACACTTTGGTTGGGCACTATTGACGTTCGCAACCATTGTGACTAGAGGTCTCACGTTCATCTATGTTACAGTTAGAGACTTAAAAGGATATATTCTGAAAAAATCACTTTCGGTTATTCCACTTTTCTGCTTCTTTAATTATCCTGAATACACAATAATAAACAATACCACAGGTACCCCAAAAAAACACTAACCAAGCAATGAGTAACAAAGAACAGCCCTTATTCTTTCAGCATCCTACTATGCAGACATGGCATCCCCACTCCACCATCCCCCCCTGCGGCTGCACAAGTAAGACCAAATGGCAGTATATTCTCGTGAAAGGAGATGTACTGTATAAAGATGAGAATCTCGCCTTCAAGTACACGAGATGGTGATTTGAATCGTTTAAGGAACTTTCATTAATTGGATGGTGATAACTGATGCCACATAGAAAACATGGAAAACAATGCATCATATATGACTCACACTAAAATAAGTGAGGCACCTTTTCAATAAGATCCAAGACATCTTGGTTATCAACAAATTCAATGTAGCTCCAATCAATTTCCTCTTTTGTGTACTCCTCTTGCTCCATCTTGAAAACATGCTGAAGTTGACATGGGAAAAATTGGAATAATGATAAGAAAGAATATAATTGAAGATTTCAAATGTGACAGTCTTACATGATTGAAGTGTTGCTGCAGCTTTTCATTCGTGTAATTGATACAGAATTGCTCAAAACTGCAAAGGAATCAGGTGTAAAATTGTGAATAACCAAAAAAGCTTATATATGGTGGTGTGTCAGATTATGGTTTATCAATATTTTTACCTATTTGACTTAAAGCTTTCAAAACCATAGATGTCAAGGACCCCAATCAAACATGTTGAATTGGGGTCTTGCCCAATTGAATTATTAATTTTATCCACCAACCTGCATGTTAAAATTAAGAAAAACATCATATATACAAACCAGTTGAGCAAAATAATGCAACATAGGAGGCAAGAATAAAGATCCAAATGCTCTCTCTTTACCAATCGAATAAGCGGGAATATATTGTCTTTGCTAGGCCATCCCTACTGACTGTTGCACCAAGAGGATCAAGAGACCTCTTAATAACTTCTTCAGGTGTTATCATTACACGCTTGCAGAGAGCATCTTCCAAAGCACCAGGATCACACCTGAAATAGAAACAAGACCAACTATTACATCTGGCAATAAGACAAGATATTGATTGATCATATATTAGGATTTGAGTCATACATAAGAAGTTCTGCAGTTGTTTGAAGATGGAAAGTAGACTTGTCATCTTTTGGAACCGATGAATCGATTTCTTTACCCTTCGCAAATTCTATATTACCAAGATGAAGAATAGCTGCCACCACTCTGAAAATTGCATCCTTCAAAGAAAAAATACAGAAAGATAAGGAATACCACAAATTTAATGGAGATCGACGTACAAAAGACATTAGGTACCTGTTCATGCTTGCTTATTCCAACAATGTCCATAGCTCTCCTAGTGGCAATATAGTCTTGTGCATCACTCACTCCAACCAATTCATAGCAATTTGATTGATTAAGATAGTGAAATGATTTAGGATTTCCAAGCTTATATTTCTCAATTTCCTGGTAATTTAGAGAAACGGCTTATCAGGATTTTCTAAGTCTGAATAGCCAATGCAAACCTGACAGAACAATAACAAGTAGGCAACATATATTTGTCAAGTTATTAGAAAAGGTAGAAGCTCAAGCAACAATCCCCACCTCCTGTGGTGCAGCACAAAGAAGGTAAAAGCAGTGGTAGTTACGCTCAGGATCTGAAACTTGGCAAACACGAGATCTCTCAAGAAGGTAGGTTCTTATGGCTGCCCCTGATATTCTTCCACGCTTATCAAATTGAATCTCAACAAATTTACCAAATCGACTGCAGTGACACATTTAGGACTTAGCAGAATATCCATGTAAATATATTGCAACGAGATTTTGGAAATTACAACACATCATCTCTCAAAAGCAGAAAGTGTTCTGAGAAGAATAAATGGAAGAGGATCCAAGCAAATACTACACGCTTTTATTCTATCTTTTTTTTTTTTTTGTTCTTTCTAGTAACTACAAATGCTGCAGACAGCAAAATTGGAACAAATTGTTTCTGAAGAAAATAATATGTTCTCTTCACTCTCATTAAACCCACGATTCTCCAATTTCCTTATCAGCTCGATAAAATCCAGTACATACTCCTGGGTAAATTGCACAAATATGTATCTTTCCTAAGCCATTAAGTCACATCAAAATGCCAAGGTTAATAAAACACCATTAAAAAGATGTTTGAGAAAACAAAGCATCTCATAAAACAAGTCAGCAGAAGCTCACCTTGAATTGTTATTTCTTACGGTTTTTGCATTGCCAAAAGCCTCCAGCACCGGATTTGACTGTATTTCAATTTAAACAAATACCCTAGGTAAGCTCAAGCTAGAAAAGCACTGAAGGACAGAAAAAAGTGCCAACGTGTTATATTGAAAAGAACACAGATATGAGAATTCCAGATCCAAAATTGCTGAGTTTTTTTCTGGAGGGAGTGCTAGACAGGGAACAACAACAGGTTGTCCGCTACCCACTTGTGTATATGATATATTTTGCAACATTAAATTGGACCTCTATCATTCTGCAGATATATGAAATACAAAAATTGACACAAACGGTGTTAAACACTCTTTCACGGCAATGCATAATACAACACGGTGGTAATTATATTTTTTACTAATATATGTTGGAGTAAGCCAAATATATAAGATGACTAAGACACACATCGAAGGAATGTTACTTCTCTCTTTGGGTAGTTAAATTCTGCAATTCTAGTCAAAATGAGGTGAAGGGCCAAAATGTGCACGTTTTATAGAGCATGGGGAAGAAAGGATTCAAGTATTCAAATATTAGAAGGTGGGACTCCAGAGTTTTTCCGAAATGGATTCTTTTAAAAAAACAGGACCAACACCTAGTCCCTCAGATGCTACCAGTTATGTTAACATGACCAGATCTCAGACTATTTGAAGCCACCTTGTTAAACATCCAATAGCACAGTTAGAGGACCTAGCCTGGCACTCAATTATGCGACCTTTGGAAAATCATGACCTAAAAAACCAAAAGAGAAGACCTGCATGATTATTAAATGATGTAAAACTAGGTTTGCATAATCCATCTAACCTCCAAGACTTGTTGTTCAACTGTCCGTCCTTCAGTAGCAGCCCGGCCACCCAAATAGGCAAGGTAGCGCATAAGCATTTTGGTGGTTTCAGTCTTGCCTGCCCCACTTTCACCGCTGACCAAGATGGAGTTGCTTTTTCCTTCATTGATCATTGCCCTGTTCAGTATAGCAAGTCAGTCTAATATTATATACAACTTTAAGCAAAAATTAGAGACAATGGATATGAGATCACCTGTATGCAACGTCAGCAATGGCAAACACATGGGGACTCAGTTCTCCAAGTGGTGCCCCCTTGTAATGGGCCATCATCTGAGCATCATACAAATGAGGCAGTCTTTGGAATGGATTGACAGCAATAAGGATATTTCCAGTATAAGTCTGCCATGAGCAAAGATTAGCATATTGCTATAACAGAGCTTTCCATAGCTGCAGCAATTATTCTATCATAATGTTGAACATAGTGTTATGATTTGATACTGAATCCAACAAAGCTTACATAGATTTCATTCAGGGCGTATCTAGTTGACATATTATACAGAACTCCAGGCTCATGCAAATATGACAATTTAGTCATGTCATCAACTCCACCGTCGGGTGCTTCCACATCTTTTGGATATATTTTGGATAGGATTTCGATAACCTTTCAAACACAAATACAGAAATTGTCAAAAAAATATTAGTCAATTACCACGATATTTGGCTCAACAAGGTTAGACGCCAATTGTATGTATAAAGACTAAAACAGAAACATATATGTCAAAATCAAAGTATGCCGACCAAGGATTAAATATAGGTATATGCCGAAATAATCTTTCAGCCATATCGGCATAGGTATCTGTCGCAATTGTATTGGCACTGTTCGTATTGGGCGATATGTATTGGAAGTATCAATGTTATAGATGCAAAAAAATTTCTTCTGACCATGGTAAAAGTAAGTCATATGCTTAAACTTAACTATATTTAATCATATATTAATATATTTGAAGAGTTTTAGTT
>JAODPA010080156.1:0-60286 GCA_025585075.1 Nepenthes mirabilis | reverse complement strand
AAAGGATCATGATACTCCTCATGATCTAAGGCCGTGAGGGATTATCTTTAACGACCCTCCAGGGGGTCGTGCACATCACATCGTGCCGTATCGTATCGCCCCATTCCCCTGGGGTACCAGGGCAGTCCTCGTTCTTCCACAATAGTATCCTAAGGTGTGACACGGACACCACCCGCTTACACACAAGCAGCCAGAATACGTGGCCCAAGTATTCTTTGGGTTCATACCGTGATGGACGTGTCAAACCAGAGAATACTACCCGTCTAAGAGTCCATGGTCCTAGTTTCATGATTCTGCTTTTCATATTTCTTTTGAAGGAAAGTCCACCGTATCTTATATATCATATCTCTCGCCACACGGGATCTCATATATCATATCTCCCGCCACACGGGAGGTTTCATCAATCATGTATCCATTGTGGACTTCCTTCTGTTCCATTTTCCCATTCGTTCTCATCTTTACTTGGGGACTTTAGTATTTTTCATAATTCACCTTATAAGCATGAGCAACAGTATTCAAGAGGAATTGGAATTCCTTACCGTTGATGAGCCAATCACATTGGGGTCCTCCGGAGCCCGTTTTTGAATCTTACAATTTCAAATATTTATTAGTCATAGTTTTTATAGAAAGGGGATACATATGTTTCCATTTATTTCATGCGAATCGTTCATGTGAATCGTAATAACATTTAGTTAAGGGATCTAGTCATTGTGAACATATAGAATTTCATGAGATCGATCGTCCGGCTATTATGTATGCATGGTCGGGATGTGGTGATTCATTTCTTAGATTTTCATTATTAAGCATGGGCTATATAATTTTCGTAGTTTGGGTGGATATCGGAATGACAAAGTCACAGTATAACAAATAATGAGTACAAGAATACTTGCCTCGATGTGCTCCACATTTTCTCCAACTAGCTTGAGTTCAGAATCGGACCCGGAAGCCTCTATTTTCCTTCCTTCTTCTTCGTGCGGCTCTTCCTCTCTCTTTCTTTCTTTCTCTCTCTCTCTCTCTCTCTCCTCTCCCTCCTTCCCCTCCCCTGCCTGCTCGCGCATCAGGTTGGCCGCGTATTTATAGCCGTCGGGCCGCTCGAGCGCCTGGCGAGCGAGCAGCGAGCGGCGGAAGCTTCTGGAGGGTTCGGGAAGATCCGCTCAGGCGGCTGGCGAGCGGGATTATTCCAGAAGGTTCTGGAATATCCACTCGAGCGGGCTTCGAGCGTTCATCGAGCGGCGGGGCTTCTGGTTTATCGGCTCGAGCGGGCTTCGAGCATCTGGCGAGCGGCGAGGGTACTCGAGCGTGTAGTGAGCGGGGAAGCTTTGGGTGGTGTTTTTAAACATTAAAAAGTTCCAAGATACATGTATTTAATCATCCATTATTCTAGTATTATGTAAAGAAATATGCCTAGCCTCATGTTAATTTTATTTTTGATTTCGGAACCTCACATCAGTGTTTTAAATCAGGGTCCTAAGGTATGAACTCAATGTGTTAATGTCACTTGTTGTGACAGGAGGTAAGGCTCTTGGGTTTAATATTGTGATCTGGTGTCATTTCGGGGATTCCGAGCCCATGTCGCGATTGTGTTTTGAATTCTGTGTAAGCGAGAGGACCTAAGCTTGGCAGTAATGACAAAGGTGACCTAGTACTTGGAAGGACAAAAGATATATCAAGGTGGATGTTTATGTACGAATCTTTGATAAATATTTTTCCGAAGGGATTTGGGACTACGATCTAAGTTATAGATAGTACGGTCGTTGGATTAAGGATAGTTTGTATCCTCTGACCTTGAAGTGAAGAAATCCAGTGCCTTAGGATCAGAGTTTCGGTGGCGATGAAGCATGAGAGAAATATGTGGATTGCCGAGATAGGAGATGAAACTTCTCAATCTTGATGTCACAACACTTGCATCTTTGGGATCCTGATTATGTATATGGTTTTGTGATTCCTAGGTTTATTTAATTAAGGATCTAAGTTCGATACAAGTGGTGTCGAGGTTGTGATATTTTTGGAGTTTGTGGATAAGATTGGTTGGGTTAACTCGAACCATCTTGTGGTGCCAATCTTGACGTGAAATTTGAATGATTTGGTCAGTAAGTTATCGGGGCGGTCTGAATTGTGTTGGTAAACAGATTGTGCCTTGTCATTGAATTATGCAATTTTGGGTATGAACTTGAGATAGTTAAAGTATTAAGTCGTAATCTGATCTTAATAGTAGTTCGGTGGGCGAACTACAGTGCTAATATAGTTGGCTTGGTAAAGGATATCATCTTGCAATCAGGTTGTAGGATTTGAAGCATGAGTTTGAATTGATCGAGGTATCAAGAAATTGATATCGTCCTTCCTGTAGATCATTTGATCGAGGAAGTTATCAAAAAGGAAGATTCGGCTGAGTTATCTTTTGATCGGTAATTCAAGGTCATGTCGAATCGATGCTAATCGTTGAGGATCTTAAGCAGGGCCGTAGAAGTATCGGCTTTGGTATCGTGGTAAAATATTCCAGAACCTTCGAGGTAAATAGATGGACCGATAAGGTGGTTCACGAATTTCAAAAATGGTTAGCAGATTAATGATTTGATGAGCAGACGTTGTGGATGGATATGCGTAGTCCGTGGGTCGTCATGAAGGCTTGATGAATTCTAAGATCGATTTGGGTCCATAGTGTATTAATTGTGGATCAATGGAAGTTGTAGCCCTGGCGGTATTCAGGATAAGGATATGGCCACTATGAAGTCCAAAAACGTCATTTGGGTTTTGTAGACTCGTTGGCGTTTCATGAAATTTTATGGGTTTGATCTTTTGGCCATGTTCGAGTCCATGTTGGGGTGACTTCATTGATGAATTCAAGGGAATGATGGGGTGTACGTAGTTATTTGAGGATTATGTCATAAGTTCTGACGGCTGATAATCCGTTTGCCCCTATTGGGAAGGGAGTGCGAGTTTTATTAAGGAAATGCCTTGTTAAGCTTGTGGTTATTTGGTAACATGATCTTGAGATCAACAAGATTGTAAGTGATGGATAATTGGGGAGACCAATTAGTGACGTGAAAGTGTACAGTCATCTTAGATCTAACCGAATCTGTTAAGTGACCTGACAAGTATTCCTTGGGGATTTCTGTGTCAGTAAGACGATCAGCGTGGGAGAGATTTGTAATTGTTAGAACAAAGATAAACGGTAGTTTTCAGAGACTGGATAGGGGCAATTGACGTTCATGTCATTTGGGTTGACCCCCTAATGGGTTTGATAAGTTATCGTGGAATATAATGCCTTTGAGAAACGTTAAGGTTATATGACTCTCACGTCATGATAGGTGAATACCTTCGATTTAAGTGGGGGAGAAGTTCATGATTAGTGTTACCCCCATATGCAAGACGGATTTAGCCATTGAAGTTCCATTTAGAGAATTTATGATGTTGTCATTGAAGATAACCCTTATCAAAAATTTTAAGAGCCGGAAAGACTGTGTCGTTGACGAATATGGTCTTATGATATTGCATGTGGGCAGATTTATTTAAAAGTTGGGAAGGTGAACCTCGGTGTTTGTTTTTGGGGAAAGCAGACATCAATGCTGGCAATTAATGTAGGGAGCTTTAATATGTCTTCGAAGTTTCCTAGAAGATGTGAAAGGTAAATCGAGAGTAAGTCCAACGGTTGGGTAATAAAATATCATGTCCTTAGTTTGGGGGACGTAACCATAATCGAGGTATGGGAACTAGGAGTTCATGAAATACGAAGTTCTTATGGTTTGTTCAGGATGGTTAGAGCAACCCACTTATCATAATTATGGAAGACGTGTTTAGGTTAGATCTGTTGGCCCATTGGTATGCCAACGGGATCTTAAGGTTACTCAGTTATTAGATTTTGAGGCTATAGGATGAATGACCGAAAGCTATGTCGAATCTTGGGATGATCGTTACAATTGTAGTTTTGAATGTGGCTGTAGTTTGACGATTGTGGAATTTGTCTTCATGGTATGGTTATCCTAGGATCGTAATAATCAGAGTAGAGCAGCGGAAGCATTGTGGGCCCATGGCCCAGAGATTTCTAAGTAAGGTTGAGGTTCCTGTGATCGAATTCTTTCGAGGCTTGGAATGAATTGAAGTGAAGGTTCATTGGTCCGTTTGAAGTATCAGATTGAATTGGAAGAATGTTCGGCATGATTGTAGGTCGCTTTTGGAATATCTAGGGATCGTTATAAGGTCTTCCTTGTATCGGTAAGTGTGTGGGTTAAACCATTATAGGAGGCTAAGAGTTTGCCTTGTGATAAATATTAGAACGATTCAATGCTTGAGGTTCCTAAAATAGGCATTACCCAAGGAAATGATTTTAGAATTTAAGGAGTTCACCTCAGATTTGGAAATTTGAGACTTATTAAATTTCGAGGACGAAATTTTCATAAGTGGGGGAGAATTGCGAGGTTCCGGGTCTGAAAACTTGAAAATGATGAGATGATTAGTATGCTAATGATCAATACCAGGCCTATGGAACGAATGAGGTTGGGTATCGGAAGAAAAATCGAGAAGAATTTGGGTTCGTGCTGTTGAAGCGCTGCCAGCAGGCTTGCGCCTGCTGCTCGAGCTCTGCTCGAGCACGTTTTCTAGAATTGCGGCCGCCCGATGCTCGCTCGAGGCGCGCTCGAGCAGTGGCGCCTTTTTAAGTCGCGTCGTGCTTCTTTTTCTTCATTTTTCCCATGATCCCGAAGCTTCTAGAGAGAGAGAACGCCGATTCTAGTGAGAGAAGGGAGGAGATCGAGGTCGTGGAGTCCAAATCCGTCTGAGGGCTAGTTATAAAGGTGAAAGCACGCGTCGAGGCAAGTGTTCTCATACTCACTTCTCGTTCTCTTTCGTTGTTTTGCTTGATTTTGTTGGGTATTTTGTATCGATACCCACCGTGAACGTTAGAATCATGAAACCCATGATTAATGACCAAGGAATATGTAGTTAGTTGTTTGAATTGTATCCGATTGACTCGGTTTGGTTTCACCGAAACCCTAACCCACAAAATTGGGGATTTCCCGTTTTCCTTCCATGTATCATGAAATTGACCTCAAAATGTGAATCCCCACATCCTAAACATGTATATATGTCGGCCGTGAGTCTGATCTCGCCTGTTTCGACCCAATCGCAGTGTCCGAGCCCTCTAAATTGGCCTTGACACTATTCACCCAAGTGCAAAGGGGGAAATTGCATGTTTTCACCTTCATTGTATGTTGAATCGACCCCAAAAGATGAATCACCATGTCCCAATTGTGCATATGTATCAACTGGACGCCCGATTTCACAAGTATCGAACCGTTCGCGGCGTCCGGATGCTCTAAAAGAGCCCTGACACTGTTCAGCCGGAAATAAATGGGAAATTTACGTGTGTTGCCCTCGTTTAATTGTTATGAAAGTGATGTCTAAATGATGTGTTAAAGTGTAAGCCTCAAAAATGTGTATTTGGGCACCGGAAGCAAGGAAACGAGTCCAGGAGGCTTCTAGAATGATACGTGATTATCAAATGTATGAAATTTGGAATTCTCTTGTGAACATGAATTGAATTGTAATGACGGGATTGAATCCCATAGAAAGTTGTGAACCGAGCAAGTAAATGGAAGGGAATCCACATTGTGCATTATGATGGAATGATCTTCCGGATGGAGATGTATGTGATGGGAATGAGCTTTCCCGAATTGTGAATGTGTATGGCAAATGTGGATTTCCCTCCCCAAGTGTGGAAACTAACCTTGAAACTAGGACCATGATTCATTGGGGTAGTATTCTTTAGCTTACCATGTCCATTGCGGTGTGAACCCGAGGAATACCTGGCCACGTATTCTGGCTGCTCGTGGGAGCGGGCGATGTTCGTGGTATGCTTTAGGAAACTACTATGGAAGAACGAGGACTGCCCTGGTCCCCGGGTGATATGGGGTGATTGAGATGGTCGGGTACTGCTGGCCTAAAATGTAGCCGTTTGGCTAAATGTTGCATAGTGGAGATGCAACCGATGGTCGAGTGCTGTAGACCTAAAATATAGCCGTGGCTTTAGAATGTGTAGCGAACACATTCCTTTCCTCGTTCTCTCACATCGTTGGTTAGTATGGCCTACTTGCCCGGGTCCGCAAAGATGATATAATGATGAAAATGAATAATACCTAATCGATGTAATCGTGAGAATTCAGTGAATTCCAGATGTTTCCTGTTCCCTCTCCTGATTCATGATTATTGAGATTACTTGTTTCCCCCCTTCCCAGTTGTTCTATTATTTGCCTACGAGTATTGAGTTATGATTACATTTGCTGAGCTGTACGCTCACCCTTGTTGTTTTCCTTCCAGATGAGAACACTAAGCCGGCGCCGGATTAGTTAGATCAAGGAGAGAGACTTGCTTGGAGTTATTAGCTGGATGCCGAAGCTTGAAGATTGGATTATGTTTATCATATTAGAATGTAAACAGCCACTCATGGATGAATGTGATTTGTTGTTATGTTATGGTTTGTTATGCTTCCGCAGGATTTGATGATTTAGTTACACTTCCGCATTTATGTTGATGTTTTAAGCTTTGTTTTACTATAGACGTCATCTCTCTTGTTCTAATACAGTTGATAGGAGTACTGTAGTAGAGCCATGGATGATATGACAGATGTTGTGATCTTGTGTGCTGTGTTATAGGCTTGTGTTAATTATTTTGGTTAGATGTGTGCTTGTTCAGAATGTATTTGTGCAGGTTGTATTTTTAGATTTCGTCCACTTGTAAAGGAAACTCTGTCGAAATTTCTGTAGAATCCATAGGTTAATTAGGGGCTTTAGTTGTGTTACCATTGACGGAGGTTATTTGTTGGAAAAATAATCCGGTCCGTGACATTAGCTTCGGACGAATTCTGACAGTAGGATTTTTGAAGTATGCAAAAAAAAATCCTCTCTGTCACTATTGGTATTAGAGAGGAAAACGAGATGCCTTAGGAATGATCGATCATAAAATGGAAGCATAGGCAGGACAAACTGAGGATAATAGACATTAGATGGGAAGTTTAGCTGTAAACATTGAGACCGATTTTAAGTTTCCTGAATAATTGTGAACCCTCCTTGTAATCTGATTTTCTAGGTTTACTAATATTGCCTTGTTCTTCATAATAGGATAACAATGGCCAGTAGAAGAAATAGAATAAACAGCCGGGGTGGTGCTGATATGCCCCCTAACCGCGAAGCTGAATATATTAACCTGTTGGGAAGGATGATGAACATAATTGAGTCTATGGAGCATGGCCATATGGCTCTGGTCCAAGCACTAGAGCCAGCTCTGGTGAATCCTACCCCAATAACGTATGATAAATTCACTGTAGAAAGAGCTCTGAATGTAATGACCCAGATCCTAGAATATAAAAAATTCCTGATGTCAAGTTACAATTACCTAGAAAAAACGAGTTAAGGATAGTAATCCGGTCAACAAGTGTTGACTAGGAGGCATGAAGAAAGAGTAATCCGGACAACGAGTGTTGACCGGATGGCGTGAAGAAGGATAGTAATCCGGTCAACAAGTGTTGACCGGAAGGCTTGATGAAAGAGTGATCCGGTCAACGTAAAATGTTGACCGGAAAGCGTGAATAAAGGACGGGAAAGAGGAAAGTAATCCGGTCAATGCCAGATAATTGACCGGAATGCAATTAAATGAGAAACATGAATCCGGTTTAGGTCAGTTAACCAGAAATTAATAAGGAAGCTCATTGGAAATGTAGAAACCATAAATAACTGAAAATTAATAAGGAAACTCTTTGGGAATGTAAAGCCATAAATAACATACTCTGAAACATTCCCCCTATGTGGCCAAATCCAAACGACGGCCGCCAGACCCAAGGCCTATAAATAAGAACTAGAAGGCGTATGAAAGAGGCACATAATAGAGCTTTCTAGTAAAGGGAGACCAAAAGTTCAAGGCGAAGTAGAAGAAATCCAGGTAAGAGTACTTACCCCTGTTTTAAGTTCATGTTTACAACGTTAGTATATCTGATATTTTTATAAACTTATGTTTCAGTATGCATGATGCTTGTTCTGTTCCTTTGATTTAAGGAAGAATCATTCTTAATCATGATTGTGTTCTGCTTGAAGTATGATTATTTGTCGACTTATATGGACTTTGATAATTGCATGTTTAAAGAAAAGACTTCCAACCCTTGAGAAAAAGAACTCCGACCTTCAGTAAAAAGAACTCCGGCTTTCAGAAAAGAACTCCGGCTTTTAGAAAAGAACTCCGGCCTTTTGAGAAAAGAACTCCGACTTTTAGAAAAGAACTCCGACCTTTTGAGAAAAGAACTCTGGCTTTTAGTAAAAATAACTCTGACTTTTAGAAAAGAACTTCGGCTTTTTAGAAAATAACTCTTGCTTTTGAGAAAAGAACTCCGGCTTTTTTAGAAAAAGAACTCCGGCTATTTTAGAAGAACTCCGCCCTTGTTAGAAAAGTACTACAGTTTTTTTAAGAAAAAGATTTCCTACCTTGACGAAAAAGACCTCTGACTTTTACTCAAAGAATCTTCGACTTCATGATGATTAAAAGGCTATACGGACTTCAATTGTTGAAGTTAAAGAACAAAGGCTATAAGAACAAGGAAAAACGAATGTAATTCGGACAGCAAATGGAACTCTATGACTTTCGACTTTTGAACTATGATGGATGGCCATCAAAAGACATGAACTAAGAACCGAGTTTCCATTAAACTTGCTGTTAAAGATGGATGAAGGATATTGGAGTGACACTCGAGGACTGCCTCCTGGGCCATGGGGGGAGACTTTTGGTGGCATAAGGCTTTTAGACTACGGTCCCGTATGCCAGGTTAAAGGCATTACCTCCCGCTTCGGGGAGCATAATGAGAGGATACGACCTTAGGTTGTGGGGTAGCATACAACCCTTCCTCAATGTTATCCGCTCCCGTCTGATCCCTAAAGATGATAAGAATTTCGAATGGTTTTTATGAATCTTCTGAAGATAAGATAATAAGAATAATAACAAGAAAATTCTAAACTAAAGAAGAAATTATATGGTAATTTTATATGTTAGAGTTATGATATAAATCCTTACTTTGATCTGATTATATGTATATTTATGTTTTTTGCATGTGAGTATCTTACTGGGCTTTGTAGCTCACTCTTACCAATTTTCAGATGATGAGAGGCTTATGGAGGACGAAACTAAGTAGAACCAAATGAAGTAGCTTGACGGCATAGCTGGTCGGAGCTGATCAATGAAAAACTTGATTTATTTCTTTTGATATTTTGAGAAGGACTTGTAGAACAGTTATGCTATTTAAGAATTTATGGATGTTAGCATGTTTTTGTAATTACTTTATTGATAAATAAAATCCATGTTTCTAGTAGCATCTCAGGTCATATCAAGGCATTCATGTTCCGACTAACCTTAGTGTTGGCCGGCCAAGTATGAAATTAAAATCGAGAGGCCAGCTCATGAGTCCGGCCTCAATTGATCCTGTGTATAAAAAAAAGGTTTATACATATGAAAGAAAATAAAATTTTTTTATGTCCACCTAGTTGTTTTTTATTATCTATTTAAATGCAAGGATTTAGGCTTGATGGTGGCCTTGTGCGGTGGAATAAGGCCGGTCCGTCACTGAAATTCTTGGGAGAACCAAATCCAGCCAAAGCTAATATCTGGATAAGGAGAATGAAAAAGATTTTCAAAGTATTCCGATGTAGTGACCAGGAAAAAGTTACCTTTGCAGCTTATAAACTAGAAGGAGTGGCCTATAGTTGGTAGGCGATGCAAGGGAAGGCGTTTGGAGTGCCTGATGAAGAAATTACTTGGGGTATGTTTGAGGAAGCATTCATGGAAAAATATTTTTCCTCCAGTCTTCAAGACCAGAAGGAGAGGGAGTTTATGTGGATAAGACAGGGGACCCATATAGTAGCTGAATATGACACCCAGTTTATGGAGCTGTCCTATTTTGCACCCTACTTTGTAGAAGATGAATTGAGAAAGGCAAAGAAGTTACAGCAAGGACTAAGGGACGATATTAGAAGGCAGTTAGTGACCCAAAAGCTTCAGACATATGCAGGTGTTCTAGATCGGGCATTGATATATGAAAAAGGGCTGGAAACACAAATGTTTTTCACAAGGAAAGCTGCTCACCGGGCAAGCTTTAGCTCCGGTTCGAATGTGGCACCTTCAGGGACATCTAAGAAGGCAAAAACCACAGTTAAAGGGAAAAGTATAGTTGAATCCCAACCAGTGACGAAGTCCCAAACATCGGTTACTGGTTGTGCTTATTATGGGAGAGACCATGCTGGGAGGCCTTGCTTTAAATTGACCGGAGCATGTTTTAACTGTGGCCAACAGGGTCACATGATGAAAGATTGTCCTTTGCCCAAGGGAGTTAGATCAAGGAAGCCAACAGTTGTAGCTAAAGCTTTTGTAGTGGCAGCACAGGACCCTAAGGCATCTCCAAATATGGTTGAAGGTACTCTCCTTATCTGTGGAGTTCCAACCATTGTTTTATTTGATTCTGGGTCTATGCACTCATTTATTTCCCCACAATTTGCACGTTATGTTGTATCTACCCCAAGAATCTTGGACTTTTCTTTAGCTGTGTCGACCCCTACTGGGTCCTCGGTAGTGACTGACGTAGTATACCCAGAGTGTGGTTGAGGTGGATGGAAAATGCCTAATAGTAGATTTGATATTACTAGGTATGGGTGATTTTGATGTCATCTTAGGAATGGATTGGCTGGAAAGGTATTATGCCAGTATTGATTGCTTCCAAAAGAAGGTGTGTTTTAATATCCCTGGAATTGAACCCTTCTCATTTCAGGGTTTTAGGAGAAAAGAAATGCCTATTATGATTTCTGCCTTGTATACTAAACATTTGTTGAAAAGTGGATGCCAAGCTTACCTGGCGTATGCCAGCAATATTGGGAGCCACGGTGTGTTGTCCAAAGATATTTTTGTGGTATGTGATTTCGAGGATGTGTTCCCGAGAGATTTTCCTGGACTAACTCTTCACCGGGAAATTAAATTTGAAATTAAGGTTAATCCCAGTACTGTTCCAATTTCTAAAGCACCTTATCGGATGGCACCTACCGAATTGAAGAATTTGAAATTACAATTATAGGAGTTGTTAAATAAGGGGTTCATTAGATCGAGCGTGTCTCTGTGGGGAATGCCGGTGTTGTTTGTAAGGAAAAAGGATCGATCTCCATGGTTATGCGTAGATTACCGTGAATTGAATAAAATCACAGTTAAGAACAAATATCCCTTGCCACGTATTGATGACCTATTTGATCAGTTATAAGGGTCTCGAGTGTTTTAAAAAATTAATTTGAGGTCCGGATATCATCAACTAAGGATAAAGCAGGAGGATGTGGCCAAAACTGCTTTTAAAACAAGGTACAACCACTATGAATTTCTTGTGATGCCATTTGGTCTTACAAATGCTTCGGCAGCATTTATGGATTTGATGAATGGGGTGTTTAGGTCTTATCTGGATAAGTCTGTGGTGGTATTTATAGATGACATATTAATATACTCTAAAAGCCATGAGGAACATGAAATCCATTTAAGGATTGTATTCCAAGTACTAAAAAGGTGTGAATTCTAGCTGGAAGAAGTTATATTTTTAGGACATGTGATTTTTAATGGAGGGATTGCTGTAGATCCAAAGAAAGTGGAGGTTGCTATAAATTGGAGTTGACCCATGTCTGTTACTGAAGTCTGGAGTTTTGTTGGCATGGTTGGTTATTATAGGCGTTTTGTGAAAAATTTTTCCCAGATCGCCATGCCTCTGACGCAGTTGACAAAGAAAGAGGCTAAGTTTGACTGGACGGAAGAGTGTGACCAGAGCTTTTAGAAGTTGAAGGATAGCTTAATGACAACTCTAGTGCTGACTATTCCAAACGACTCAGGAGGTTTTGAAGTGTATTGTGATGCTTCTAAGGCCAGACTAGGATGCGCGTTAATGTAAAATGGAAAGGTGGTGGCTTATGGTTCCAGACAGCTAAAAACACATGAGAAGAACTATCCCACGCATGATATGGAAGTTGCTGCAGTAGTGTTTGCTTTGAAAATTTTGAGACACTACCTTTATGGTGAAAAGTTTCTCGTCCACACCGATCACAAAAGCTTAAAATATCTGTTCTCACAGAAGGAGTTTAACATGAGACAGAGAAGATGGGTGGACTTTTTAAAGTATTATGACTGTGAAATCTAGTACAAACTAGAAAAAGCTAATGTAGTTGCCGATACTCTGAGCCGTCGATCAGGCTATATGGTGAGGTTACAAATTAAACAAATGGAGATGTTGGAATACTTGAAGCAATGTAATATTCAACAGCATGTTCGGGGTGACCGGATGATTTTATCATACCTTTAGGTTCAACCAATGGTAATAAATGAGGTTAAGGGAAAGCAGGTGAATGACTCCTTTCTTATGAATATCATGGGTGATTTGAATAAAGATTCCATTGCTGATTTTAATGTCCAGTCAGATGGAGTGTTGAGATTTAGAGACTGTTTACGTGTGCTGGATGATAAAGAATTGAAGTAGAAAGATTATCGGTACACAATCCATCCCGATGTGAATAAGATGTATCAAGATTTGAAGAAAACGTTTTGGTGGAGAAACATGAAACGGGACGTTATGGCTTATGTGGAAAAGTGCCTTGTGTGCCAAGAAGTAAAAGCAGAAAGAAGAAAGCCCTCTGGGTTATTACAATTGATGTCGGTTCCAAGTTGGAAATGAGAGGATGTTACTATAGATTTTGTAACCCGTTGTAACGACCCAGATTTTTGAACATAGGAAATTCCAACATCGAGTCCATATAATCCAGTCAAATGCCAGTTGACCGAAAAATATAATAAGAAAAGTAAATGGGCCTTAAGATGAAAATCAAGTCCAGCAAAGAGAAGTCCTGATTGTCCTTTATGAATTTTTAGTCCGGACTTCCTGAATAAAAAGAAGTCTGGTTTTCATTCTGGTCCGAATTTTATTCAAGTTCGGATTTCCTTAAAGAAGTCCGGATATAGTCCGGAATATTCCTTGATGCAAAATAAGTCCATCTTCATCCGTGAGAATCAAGTCCAGCCACTTTCAGAAAGAAAACCTAAATCGGCCTTCAACATGTTTTGAAATCGGGTTTTGTTCCATTGAAGGCCGGAGTGCATTATATGAATGTAAGGCCGAAGTTACTTGGAGGCCGGAGTGGCTTTGTGTGTTGGAGGCCGGAGTGGTTTAGTAGCTTTGTATGGCCGGACTAGAATTGTGGGGAGAAAGCCAGAGTTGAAGATCCGGTCAACACGCGTTGACCGGAGGTCATGTGAGGGATAATCCGGTCAACGCCGATAGTTGACTGGAATATGATTAAATGAGAAAAGTTAAATTCTGCTAAGTTAAGTTAACCCTGAATTTAATATGTTTACATGAGAAAGATAGGTTCAGTTAACCAGAGATTTAATGTGTTTACATGAGAAAGCCAAGTTCAGTTAATTGAAAATTTATGAACTCCTTAGGAATATAAGCTTATAAATGATCTAATTAATGAGAAACATTTCCCCTGAATCATTAATAATGATTATCATTAATAAGAAATATTTTCCTTGTACTGCCAATCATTTATGGAGGCTATCAAATTCAAAATCTATAAATAAGAACTAGAAGAATGAGAGTAAGGCACATAATAGAAATTTCAGTAAAAGCAAAGTAGAAGAAACCAGGCAAGAGCAAAGATCAAGGTAAAGAAACTCAGGCAAGAGTAAAGATCAGGCAAAGTAGAAGAACAACCAGGCAAGATACTCACCTCCTGTTTTCAAGTTCATGATTGTGCATGATTTCTATGCTAGTATATTTGATATTATATGAATGTATATGATATTTATGCTGATCTTTTCATATCTGATGCTTATGATTAATTATCGATAATTGCATGTTTAAGGAAAATATTTCTTGATATTCGGTTTTGTATGATTATCTGTCAATTTTTATGAACTTTGATGATTGTATGTTTGTAAAGAAAAGTACTCCGCCTTTAAAGAAAAGTGCTCCGTCTTTTTATGAAAAGAGCTCCGTCCTTTTACGAAAACAGCTTTTCCTTTGAAGAAAAGTGCTCCATCCTTTTATGAAAACAGCTCCGCCCTTTTGAGAAAAGTACTTCTCCTTTAAAGAAGTACTCTGCTCTTTTGAGAAAAGTACTTTGCCTTTAAAGAAGTACTCCGCCATTTTGAGAAAAGTACTCCGCCTTTAAAGAAGTACTCCGTCCTTTTGAAAAAAGTACTCCGCCTTTGAAGAAGTACTCCGCCCTTTTGAAGAAAAGTACTCCGTCTTTTACAGAAAAAAGAACTTTGGCATTTTGAACTCCATCTGAAAATGAACTCCGGCATTATGAACTCCGTCTGAAAAAGAAAAGAGCTTCGGCTTAAAAGAATAATGTATTAATTTGGACAACAACCATAACGAACGGCCATATGAACTAAGAACCGAGTTTCCATTAAGCTTGCTGTTAAAGATGGATGAAAGATATTGGAGTGACACTCGAGGATGCCACCTGGGCCACGGGAGGGGACCTTTTGGTGGCACAAGAACTATGGACTATGGCCCCGTATGCCGGGTTAAAGGCATTACCTTCCGCCCCGGGGAGCATAATGAGGAGATACGGCTTTAGGTTGTGGGGTAGCACACAACCCGTCCTCGATGTTGTTCGCTCCCGTCCGGTCCCTAAAGATAATACGAATTCTGAATGATTATGATGAATTGTCCAAAGACAAGAAGAAAAGAATAAGAACTGAAGAAGATTTTCGTATGCTATGCTATATTATGAAATTTATGTTTTGATCTAATTATATGTATGTTTATGTTTTCTGCATGTGAGTATCCTGCTCGGTTTTGTAAGCTCATTCTTGTAAATTTTCAGATGACGAAAAGCTTATGGAGGACGAAGTTGAGTAGAACTTTATGGTGTAGCTCAATGGTTAAGCTAGCCGGAGCAGACCTTGAGAGCTTTGTTTATTTTGCTTTTGGTATTTTAAGGAGACTTGTAAAATTTATTCCGCTGCTTATGAATGATAGTATGTTTCCGTGATACTTCGGGATTAATGAAATTATAAATCTCTAGTATGCATCTCAGGTTTGAAGGAAGTTAAATAGAAAAATTTCATGACCACCTATATGTATCTTTTCATAATTTATTTAAAAGCAAGGACTTTGGTTTTGACGGTGGCTTTTGATGTAAATAAAAGTCGGGTCGTCGCACCGGTCTGCCAAGGGACCCCAGCAACCATGATGCCATTTGGGTTATTGTGGACCGAGTAACAAAATCAGCCCATTTTTTGACAATCAAGACAACTTATTCTCATGATAAATTGGCTAGGCTGTATTTGAATAAAATTGTCAGACTTCATGGTGTGCCTGCTTCCATCGTATCGGATAGAGATTCCCGTTTTGTTTCAAGATTTTGAAAAAGTTTGCATAAAGAATTGGGGACGGAGCTGAAGTTGTGAGGTTCCGAGTTAAGGAAATAATAATTAGAAGGCAATTAAGTTCATATTGGTGTATTATGGTCAAAAGGTATGAGAGGAATCGGATGAACAGCTCAAAGAGCCAAAATCGGTAAATTGGGAACAAAAACTGTAAACCGAGATATGTAACTTTGTAAATATGATTTTGGATTATAAAGTATGATAATCATGGCTTATTAAGGTTATATAATCAAGGACAAGGCCCTAGGATGTGAAAGATTAGGTAAGAATGGTCAAAACGGGTCCCGAACGGCGAAAACGCGGCGTAGGCTTGCTGCTGGCTTGCCGCGGCTCAGACAGGCGCCCTCCGAGCGCTCGAGCCCAAAATCCAGATTTGCCAGCGCTCGCTGCGCGCTTGAGCCGACCATGGCCAAATGCTTGTGCTCGCTGCTCGCTCGCCGCGAGCTCGAGCGCCAGTTCGTTTTAAAGCCGCGTCGTGCTTCTTTTTCCTCATTTTCCCATGAACCCAGAAGCTTCTAGAGAGGGAGAGAGTGCCGATTCTAGTGAGAGAAGGAATGAGATTGAGGCCATGGTGTCCAAATCCGTCCGAGAGCTAGTTATAAAGGTGAAAGCACGTGTCGATGTAAGTGTTCTCATACTCACTTCTCGTTCTCTTTCGATGTTTTGCTTGGTTTCAGTGGGTATTTTGTGTCGATACCCACTATTAATGTTCGGAACACGAAACCCAGGCCTTGAGATCAAGGAATATCTAGTTATTTGTTCGAATTGTGTCCGATCCATAGGTTTGCCTTTTACCGAAACCCTAACCCACGAAATTGGGGATTTCCATTTCCCGCCCATGTATCATGAAATTGACCCAAAAATATGAATCCCCACGTCCTAAATATGTATATATGTTGGCCGCGGGTCCAATCTCGCACGTTTCGACCCGTTGCCGGCGTCCGAGTCCTCTAGAATACCCCTGTTACTATTCACCCGAAATAAAAAGGAAAATTGCATGCTTCCACCGTTGTGATAAGTTGAATTGAGCTCAAAGTATGAATTACCACATCCTAATTGTGCATATGTATCAACCGGACGTCCGATCTCCCAAGCATCGAACCGTTCGCGGCGTTCGGATGCTCCGAATGAGCCCTGGCACTGTTCATCTGAGAATAAATGAGAAATGTACATGCTTTGCCCTTGTTTAATCGCTATGAAATCGTTGTCTAATTATTTAAATGAAACGTAAGCTCCGAAATGTGTATCTATGTGCCGAAAGCAAGGGAATGAGTCTCGGAGGCTTCTAAAAGGATATGTGATCTTTGAAGGTATGAAATTCGGTATTCTCTCATGAACTTGAAATGAGTTGTGATGAATAAGGAGATTGAGTCCCACAGAATGTTGTGAACTGAGTAAGTAAATGGAAGGGAATCCACATTGGGCTGTGTGATGGATTGATCTCTCGGATGGAGATGTGGATGATGGAATACTCTCCTAGATGGAGATGTTTATGATGGGAATGAGATTTCCTGAGTTGTGAATTTTTATGGAAAATGTGGATTTCCCTCTCCAGTTGAGGAAACTAACCTTGAAACTAGGACCATGATTGATAGGGGTAGTATTCTTTAGCTTACCATATCCATCGCAGTGTAAACCCAAGGAATACCTGGCCACGTATTGTGGCTACTCGTGGGAGCGGGTGATGTTCGTGGTATACTTTAGGAAACTACTGTGAAAGAACGAGGATTGCCATGGTCCCCAGGGGTGTGGGTCGTGTCGGTTGAACACTACGTAGCGAGATGTAGTTGTTCGTTGATTGTTGCATGGATGCAACAAGGGGTTGAGTGCTGCTGACCTAAAATGCAGCCTTAGCTTTAGAATGTGTAGTGAACATATTCCTTTCCTCATTCTCTCGCATCGTTGGTTAGTACGGCCTACTAGCCCGAATCCACAAAGATTATATAATGATGAAAATGATTAATGCATAACTGATGTAACCGTGAGAATCCAGTGATTCCAAGATACTCCCTGTTCCCTCTCATGATTCCGATTGTTGAGATTACATGTGACCCCCCTTCCAGTTATTCCTTCTATTGCTTTCTATTGTGAGTAGTGTGTTATGATTATACTTGTTGAGCTGTACGCTCACTCTTGCTGTTTATCTTTTCAGGTGAGAACACTTAGCCAGCGCCGAATTAGTTAGAGCAAGAAGGAGGACTTGCTTGAAGATATTAGCTGGATGTCGAAGCGTGAAGATTGGGTTATGCTTATAATAGTAGAAAGTAAACAACAACTCATGGATGAATGTGGCTTGTTGTTCTATTATGGTTTTGTTATGCTTCCGCAGGTTTTGATGATTTAGTCACACTTTCGCATTTATGTTGATGTTTTGAGCTTTTGTTTTATTTTTAGATGGCATCTCTCTATACCTAATACGGTAGATAAGAGTGCTGTATTGGAGCCATGGATGATATGGCAGATGTTGTGATCCTGTGTATTGTGTTGTAGGCTTTGCGTTAATTATTTTGTTAGATGTGTGCTTGCACAGGATGTTTTTATACAGGTTGTATTTTTTTTTATTTTCGTCCAGTTGCAGAGGAAACTCTGCCAAAATTTTTGTAGAATCCATAAGTATTAATTATGGACTTTGGTTTATGTTACCAATGACGGAGGTTATTCGATGGAGAATAATCTGGTCCATCACAGTTGGTATCAGAGAAAAAGAGAGATGCCTTAGGTTTGATCTGAATCATATGTGGAAGCTTAGGCTAGATTAAGATGGATTGATTAAGTGAAAAAAGGCATTTGATGATTAAGTCAATTCGGGTAGTTTTGGTTGCCCCGGTCCCAATGACTTAGGCTAGCGCTAAGTTTTAAGTGGTGACTTAGTTCGATTGGCTAGCTTATGTGTCCTCGCTAGTGTTCAAGGAGTGGTTTAATCCGAATTGCTTCTGTCACAAGCAAGTATTAGTAGTGACTCTTAGATGGGGACTACTAATATTAGTGGCTGGTTGTGGGGTTGAGAGAAAGATGGTGTGTCGAGACACCTTAATGTTGAAATTTGATTGGTATCAATTGGGTTCTTGAATTAATCAATGTTGATTCGAGGCCTAAGATAATTAATCTCAGTTTGAGGTTTAAGTTTGATCGGCTCTTGGTTGAAGTTCTTTGGTTAGTATTTTGTTACGAAGGGTTGCCATTCAACCTAGGAAGCGTGATGAATAGGGTGAAATTAAGTTCGGGCATATGAAGTTCTAGGTTGACAATTCATTAAGTGTTTGGACTTCTAGGCAGTCCAAATCCTATTGAGGTCGCAATGTGGATTTTAAGACTTAAGATGACGTTGCGGTGACCCCATGTCTGGTAGAAGATATGGCGTGCTCCCCCGTGCTAGATAGGTAGTGAAGTTGACCTCGGTTGGTCGACGTGAGAAAGATCATGGGTCTCGGGGATTAGGAGATATTGTCCCATGTGTTATGGAAGTTTCATGGATTATTGCTTTGAGTCGATGGGACTCTCGGGAGCATGCTTCAAGAGTGGTTGGCTTGACTGTAAGATTGAGGGATGTCTTTTTTCATGGGCAGGCGGTGAAAAGGTTCAGTGTTTTAAATCAAGTCCTAAGGTGTGAACTCAATGTGATAATGTCACCTGTCATGACAGGAGGTAAGACCCTTGGGTTTAATAATGTGATCTGATATTGTTTTAGGGATTCCAAGCCTGTGTCGCATTGTGTTTTGAGTTATAAAGGTAACCCAGTATTCGGAAAGGTAAAATGATGTATCAAAGTGGATGTTCAAGTAAGAATTTTGGATAAATGCCTTCCCGAAAAGACTTTGGGACTATGATCTAAGTTATAGATAGGAGGTCGTTGGCTTAAAGATAGTTTGTATTCTCTGACCTTGAAGTGAAGAAATCCGGTGCCTCAGGATCAGAGTTTTGGTGGTGATGAAGCGTGAGAAAAATTTGTGGATTGCCGAGATAGGAGACAAAATTTCTCAATCTTGATGTCACAACACTTTCATCTTTGGGATCCCGATTATGTATATGGTTTTGTGATTCCCAGGTTTATTTAATTAAGGATCTAAGTTTGATACAAGCGGTGTCGAGGTGGTGATATTTTTTTTTTTGGAGTTCGTGGATATGATTGGTTGGGTTAACTTGAACCATCTTGTGGTGCCAATCTTGACGTGACGTTATGAGTGATTTGGTCAGTAAGTTATCGGGTCAATCTGAATTGTGTTGGTAACATATTGTGCCTTGTAATTGAATTGTGCGATTTTGGGTATGAACTTGAGATAGTTAAAGTATTAAGACTTAATCTGATCTTAATAGTAGTTCGGTGGGCGAACTACAGTACTGATATAATTGGCTTGGTAAAGGATAGCATCTTGCAATCAGGTTGTAGGATTTGAAGCATGAGATTGAATTGATCGAGGTATCAAGAAATTGATATCATTTGATCGAGGATGCTATCAAAAGGAAGATTCGGTTGAGTTATCTTTTGATCAGTAATTCGAGGTCATGTCGAATTGATGCTAATCGTTGAGAATCTTAAGCAGGGCCATGGAAGTGTCTGCTTTGGTATCGTGGTAAGATATTCCAGAACCTTCGAGGTAAATGATGGATCGATAAGGTGGTTCACGAATTTCAAAATGGCTAGGAGATTAATGATTGGATGAGCAGACTTTGTGGATGGATAGGCGTAGTCCGTGGGCCGTCCTGAAGGCTTGATGAATTCAAAGATCGATTTGGGTCCATAGCGAGTTAATTGTGGATAAATGGAAGTTGTAGCCCCAGCGGTATTCAGATTAAGGATATTGTAGACTCGTTGGCGTTTCATAAAATTTTATGGGTTTGATCTTTTGGCCATATTTGAGTCCATGTTGGGGGTGACTTCGTTGATGAATTCGAAGGAATAATGGGGTGTACGTAGTCATTTGAGGATTATATCATAAGTTCTGACAGTTGACGGTCCGTATGCCCTCATTGGAAAGGAAGTGCGAGTTTTGTTAAGTAAATGCCCTGTTAGGTTTGTAGCTCCTTGGTTGCATGATTTTGGGCTCTATAAGATTTTAAGTGATGGCTATTGGGAAGACCGATTAGTGGTGTGAAAGTGTATGGTTATCTTAAATCTAACCAGATAGGGTGATTGACGTTCATGTCATTTGGGTTGACCCCTAATGGGTCGGATGGGTTATCGTAGGATGTAATGTTGTTGAGAAATGTTAAGGTTATGCTACTCACGCGTCGGGATAGGTGGGTACCTTTGATATAAGTGGGGGAGAAGTTCAGGATGAGTGTTACCCCCATGTGTAAGACGGATTCAGCTATTGAAGTTCCATTTTGAGAACTTATGATGTTGTCCTTGAAGATTACCCTTATCAAGTATTTAAAGGGCCAGAATGATTGTGTCGTTGAGGAAGATGGTCTTATGATTTTGCATGTGGACAAATTTGTTTAAATGATTGGGAAGGTGAACCCCAGTGTTTTCTTGTGAGGGTTAGTAGACATCAATTTAACAATTGATGTTGGGGAGCTTTATTATGTCTTCGAAGTTTCCTAGAAAATGTGAAAGATGAATTGCGAGTAAGTCCAAACGATTGGGTGATATGATGACATGTTCTTGAATTGTGAGACAAAACCATATTCGATGTTTGGGAGCTAGGAGTTCATGAAATATGAAGTCCTTATATTTTGTTTCAAAACGATTAGAGTGACCCACTTATCGTTGCCCTGAAGATGTATTCGGAGTTGGTTTAGATGGCTCATTGATATGCCAACGGGATCTTGAGGTTCCTCAGTTATTAGATTTTGAGGTTACAAGATGAATGACCGAAAGCCATGTCGAATCTTGGGATGATCGCTACAATTGTAGTTTCGAAGGTGGCTATAGTTTGATGACTGTGGGAATTGTCTTCATGGTATGGCTATCCTAGGATCGTAATAATCAGAGTAGCGCCGCGGAAATGAGGTGAACCCATATAAGATAAAGTTTAATCTGGGTTTTAGAAGGAATAGTCCCTTTCGAGGCTTCGGGTAGGTTGAAGCAAGAATTTTCAACCGTTTGAGGTTTTGAGCTCAGTCAATTAAGTAAGTTATTGAATTTGGGATGTTTCAAATTTCGTCGAACTAGATTTTTATCTAACACTTTGGTAGTCAGGATCAAGAGGATTTAAAATGCTTGAGGATCCTAGAATAAGCATTGTCCGAGGAAATGATTTTGGAGCTCGAGGAAGATTACCTCTCATTGTGAGAATTCAAGATCCGTTAAATTTTGAGGACGAAATTTTTATAAGTGGGGGAGAGTTGTGAGGTTCCGAGTTAAGAAAATAATAATTAGAAGGCAATTAAGTTGATATGGGTGTATCATGGTCAAAAGGTATGAGAGGAATCAGATGAACAGCTCAAAGAGCCAAAATCGGTAAATCGGGAACAAAAACTGTAAACTGAGATATGTAACTTTGTAAATACGATTTTGGATTTTAAAGTATGATAATCATGGCTTATTAAGGTTATATAATCAAGGACAAGGCCCTAGGATGTGAAAGATTTGGTTAGAATGGTCAAAACGGGTCCCGAACGGCAAAAAAGCGGCGTAGGCTTGCTGCTGGCTTGCCACGGCTCAGACAAGCGCCCTCCGAGCGCTCGAGTCCTCCTATCGAGCCCAAAATCCAGATTTGCCAGCGCTCGCTACGCGCTCAAGCCGACCAAGGCCGAATGCTTGCGCTCGCTGCGCGCTCCCAGAGAGCTCGAGCGCCAGTTCATTTTAAAGCCGCGTCGTGCTTCTGTTTCCTCATTTTCCCATGAACCCAGAAGCTTCTAGAGAGGGAGAGAGCACCGATTCTAGTGAGAGAAGGGAGGAGATCGAGGCCGTGGGGTCCAAATCCGTCCGAGAGCTAGTTATAAAGGTGAAAGCACGCGTCGAGGCAAGTGTTCTCATACTCACTTCTCGTTCTCTTTCAATGTTTTGCTTGGTTTCGGTGGGTATTTTGTGTCGATACCCACTATTAATGTTAGGAACACGAAACCCAGGCCTTGAGATCAAGGAATATCTAGTTATTTGTTCGAATCGTGTCCGATCCACAGGTTTGCCTTTTACCGAAACCCTAACCCACAAAATTGGGGATTTCCGTTTCCCGCCCATGTATCATGAAATTGACCCCAAAATATGAATCCCCACGTCCTAAATATATATATATGTTGGCCGCGGGTCCAATCTCGCATGTTTCGACCCGTTCGCGGCGTCCGAGTACTCGAAAATACCCCTGTTACTATTCACCCAAAATAAAAAGGAAAATTGCATGCTTCCACAGTTGTGATAAGTTGAATCGAGCTCAAAGTATGAATTACCACGTCCTAATTGTGCATATGTATCAACCGGACGTCCGATCTCCCAAGCATCGAACCGTTTGCGGCGTCCGGATGCTCCGAATGAGCCCTGGCATTGTTCATCTGAGAATAAATGAGAAATGTACATGCTTTGCCCTTGTTTAATCGCTATGAAATCGTTGACTAGTTATTTAAATGAAATGTAAGCTTCGAAATGTGTATCTATGTGTCGAAAGCAAGGGAATGAGTCTCGGAGGCTTCTAAAAGGATATGTGATCTTTGAAGGTATGAAATTCGGTATTCTCTCGTGAACTTGAAATGAGTTGTGATGAATAAGGAGATTGAGTCCCACAGAATGTTGTGAACCGAGTAAATAAATGGAAGGGAATCCACATTGGGCTGTATGATGGATTGATCTCCCGAATGGAGATGTGGATGATGGAATACTCTCCTAGATGGAAATGTTTATGGTGGGAATGGGATTTCCCGAGTTGTGAATTTGTATGGCAAATGTGGATTTCCCTCTCCAGGTGAGGAAACTAACCTTGAAACTAGGACCATGATTGATAGGGGTAGTATTTTTTAGCTTACCATGTCGATCGCGGTGTGAACCCGAGGAATACCTGGCCAAGTATTCTGGCCGTTCATGGGAGCGGGTGATGTTCGTGGTACGCTTTAGGAAACTACTGTGGAAGAACGAGGATTGTCGTGGTCCCCGGGGGTGTGGGGTGTGTCGGTTGAACACTACATAGCGAGATGTAGTTGTTCGTTGATTGTTGCGTGGATGCAACCAGGGGTCGAGTGCTGCCAACCTAAAATGCAGCCGTGGCTTTAGAATGTGTAGCAAACACATTCCTTTCCTCGTTCTCTTGCATCATTGGTTAGTACGGTCTACTAGTCTAGGTCCGCAAAGATGATATAATGATGAAAATGATTAATGCATAACTGATGTAACCGTGAGAATTCAGTGATTCCAAGATACTCCTTGTTCCCTCTCATGATTCCGATTGTTGAGATTACATGTGACCCCCCTTCCAGTTATTGCTTCTATTGCTTTCTATTGTGAGTAGTGTGTTATGATTATACTTGCTGAGCTGTACACTCACTCTTGCTGTTTATCTTTTCAGATGAGAATACTTAGCCGGCACCGGATTAGTTAGAGCAAGAAGGAAGACTTGCTTGAAGACATTAGGTGGATGTCGAAGCTTGAAGATTGGGTTATGCATATAATAGTAGAATGTAAACAGCTACTCATGGATGAATGTGGCTTGTTGTTGTATTATGGTTTTGTTATGCTTCCGCAGGTTTTGATGATTTAGTCACACTTTCGCATTTATGTTGATGTTTTGAGCTTTGTTTTATTTTTAGATGGCATCTCTCTATACCTAATACGGTAGATAGGAGTACTGTATTGGAGCCATGGATGATATGATAGATGTTATGATCCTGTGTATTATGTTGTAGGCTTTGCGTTAATTATTTTGTTAGATGTGTGCTTGCACAGGATGTTTTTATACAGGTTGTATTTTTTTTGTTTTCGTCCAGTTGCAGAGGAAACTCTGCCAAAATTTTTGTAGAATCCATAAGTATTAATTATGGACTTTGGTTTATGTTATCAATGACGGAGGTTATTCGATGGAGAATAATCTGGTCCATCACAGAAGTTCAGCACTGCCTATCATCCTTAGACCAATGGCCAATCAGAACAGACAATCCAGATCCTAGAGGATATGCTAGGAGCTTCGATCTTAGAAATGAAAGGAACTTGGGATAATTACTTGGCCTTGGCGGAGTTCGCATGTAATAACAGTTATCAGGCAAGCATAGGCATGGCTCCTTTTGAAGCGTTGTATGGAGGGAAATGTAGATCGCCGATCCACTGGAAGGAAACCAGGGACAAAAGAATTTTAGTCCCTGAAATTATTAAAGAGACAGTAGAGAAGATAAAGCTGATACATGATAACTTAAAGGTTGCCCGAAGTAGACAGAAAAGCTATGCAGACCGGAGGAGATCAGAATTGAAGTTTGATGTGCGTAACTTTGTATTTTTGAAAGTATCACCATCTAAGGGGACGTCCAGATTCGGGATAAAAGGAAAGCTGAAGCCACGATCCATTGGACCCTTTGAGATTTTAGAAAGGATCAGAGAAGTGGCTTACAGGTTGGCATTGCCACCAAATTTGATGGAAGTATATGATGTATTTCATGTATCAATGCTCAGAAAATATGTCCATGATCCTGCACATGTGATCGAGTTTGAGTCCTTGGCAATTGACAAGGGCTTATCCTACATTGAGGAGCCAATGCAGATTTTAGACCGAAAGGAGCAAAGACTACTAACAAAGATGATCTCCCTAGTAAAGGTGCTATGGAGGAATCACTCACCTAAAGAAGTAACTTGGGAACGTGAAGAAGAAATCCAAAGCAAGTATTCTCATCTGTTTACTTAAGGTTTGTAACTTTATTTAAATTTCAAGGATGAAATTTCCTAAAGTAGGGGAGAATTGTGAGGTCCCAATCCAAAAAACAACATAATAATTAGGGAGTGGCCTTATGATCTCCTAAAGGCCGAAGTGGCCTTGTGCACCCTTAAGGCCGAAGTGGCCTTGTGACATCATGGAGACCGGAGTGCCTTATGAACCCTTAAAGGCCGGAGTGGCCTTGTGTGTGATGAGGCCGGAGTAAAATTGTGAGTGCAAGGTGATGAGGCCGGAGTAGGCCTTGTTTGTGAAGTGAGGCCAGAGTGGCCATGAGTGTGTGATGAGGTCGGAGTAAAATTGTGAGTGCAACGTGATGAGGCTGGAGTAGGCCTTGTTTTTGTAGTGAGGCTGGAGTGGCCATGAGTGTGTGATGAGGCCGGAGTAAAAATTATGAGTGCAAGGTGGTAAGGACCGAAGTGACTTGAAATGATAAACTGAAGTGGCATGACGAAGCCGAAGTGGTGATGAACCGAAGTGGCATGATGATGATGAAGTGGTGATGAACCGAAGTGGCATGGTGATGCCGAAGTGGAGATGAACCGAAGTGACTTTGTGATCTTTTGGCTTGTGAGCTCTTAACGGCCAGAGTGGCCTTGTGCTCTCTTGAAGGCCGGAGTGGCCTTATGACCTCTTAAGGGCCGGAGTGAATTTGAAGGATTGATGGAGGCCGGAGTGATTATGGAAGCCGAAGTTGATGATGAAGAAATAGAAGCCAAAGTTGAGTTGAGGATGACCAGAGTCGATTAAATTTGATAGCTGGAGTAGATTTACCTACTCCATTGATGATTTCCACCTACCCAGAGTAGGTAAGCCACTCTACCTACCTCGCTGACCTTTTAGAAGAAAAGTACGAATAGGTGACTTACCGCACTTGCTCCGGCCTAGTCAATTCTCTATAAATATTGAACTCCTAATCTGAAAAAAAGGGGAGTTAGAAGTTTATGCAAGAAGAAGTTAGAGGCGTTGGGGAAAAAGGGAACCTTAGGCCAGTTGGAGTGAAAGAATTTTGAAATCAGGCAAGTGTACCTCCATTTTCAAGTTTAAATTGTAATAATAATATTTTAATTTGGCCATGCGGGCGTTGCTTTTCTACATGTTCTCCTGCCGACGTATGGTTGGCTACTCCCTTTGGCGCGGACGTTCGGATCCTTGACATGGTGATGACTTCGAGAGCGGATCTATCCCTGGTTCTTTGCCGATTGATGTGACGAGTTGGATTTTAGGACTAACAGGTTGGGGGAGGATTATCTTTCCTAGATTAGGTTGATTTGCTGCCGACACTGGGTTGGCTACTCTTCATGTTCTACTGCATTGTCTGATCTGTATGATTTCTGCTCTCTTGCCATTGCATGAATGACGTTTTCCCGTTGTTTAGCTTTGCAAGTATATTGCTACCGGAGTCTGCTTTTGTTTTCTCTTTGGAATTTTGTATTTCTCGGCTCGGGATATTCCCTAGTATAGTTGTTTATCTCCCATCTATTTGGAGACTGAACATCTGATTTGTATTCTTTCATTTTTATTAATACATTTTAATTACTTACCAAAAAAAAAGTATACTTTGGAATTTGTTTTCTATAGCATTGTTTTAACAAGTATAAGTTTCATTATGAAGCATGCATGAATATGAACTAAGTTTCAAGTTTTGTAAATTCTGGACTGTGGTTCATGTTTAGCACATGCTTTATTGTTCAACTTACAACCGGAATTACCTTGAATGAATATAGCTCTCCGCATTGATTTTTATATGCTGGTTCATGTTTCTTTTCATTTTATGATCGGACTACTCTACATGAAAATCCTGTACAGAAATTGAAATGTTAAAAGAGTGAAGGTCTTTTGAATATTGATAGGAGCATGGATTGTGTGAACTATGAAATCGGCCTTGAAAATATGATGAATTTTGTTTGAACCTTGAATAAGTGCTTCGGACCTAAAACTGTGAAGCAGTTAGATAAGGTTCTCTGGCATGCCTTAGAACGTTACGGTGGTAATCAGGGGTAACTCCATCCATGGAGCAATACATGGTCCACCCCTCCTCAGGACGTAAAGAGAGAATAGAGATATGAGACTTTGGACTTTGGATTTTGAATGGAAATGGAAATGGATATGATTGTCAAATTATAGCCTTTGATTGTATAGAGTGAACACAATCTACCCTTGATTATTCTCCCCCTTGGCTGGTAAGATCTACTAGCTTAGGTCCCCTTGGAACATTGAAAACAACATGGCATTATGAACTTCAGTAATTAACCCTGTATATGAACTTCGGAATTTAATATTGCACTAAGAGCTTCGGATTTGACGCTAGACTTTGCACTTCGGATATTGACATTAAAAATATAAAATCATGTATTCTGGAATCTTGCACCCAACTGTGAACTTTGAAAATTGACATCAGATTTGAAACTTTGGGATCGGCATCCATGATGAACCTCGATATTTCCTATAACTTTATGTCATTGTATTCATGATTTATATTGCATGTTTTTGGTGCCTTGTTGAGCTTCGGCTCATTCTATTATAATTTTTTCCCTCCAGATGAAACGGTAGAATTGATACCGGATGAGCAAGAATAAACAAAGCTTACCCAGGAGGAATTTTGGAATCAGAAAGCCTGGTGAAGTTTTTTGAGGATTTTGATAGTGTTGAATGTCTTTGTCTCAAACTGTAAATGAATGAATGACTACGCTTCCACTTGTATATATATATTGGAATAGAACTGCTTCCGCCATTAATTTTTGGTTGTAATCAGGGCTTAGAATGGCATCTCTGTATGAACTTGGTTTAATGAAATGAAATGTTAAAAGAATTGGATCCGTGAATATTACATGGCATTGGGTGATCCTATATATGTATTGTGAATATATATATATAAAGTCTATATTTAGTACGCTTGCATGTGTTGGTTCAGTTTGGTTACTTACTAAAAAAAAAAGGTTCAGTCTGGACTGTCTCCCTTGATTACTTTATCTTGAGACTTAGCTTTGAACGAATTCTGACTGGAGGATTTTTAAAGTATTAAAAAAAAATCTGCTTCGTCACATTTTTCATGATTTTTGATGTGAAAAAGTTAATCTATAATGTGATAATGTCACTGATGTGATTTACGTCTAAAAAATTTTCATGGATTTATACTGTTAAATTTTTGTGAATTTATGAAGCTAAGATGAAAGGTTTCAAACTATTACTGTATATTCTGAAACAAATTTAAAGGGTTTCAAACTGTTTCTGTATATTTTGAAGTGAAAGGGAAGGATTATAAATTGTTACTCTATATTCTAAAACAAACCTGAAGGATTTTAAATTGTTATTGTATATTCTAAAGCTAATTGAAGAGTTATTGTGAAACTCTAACTGACTTCTAAAACTGAAAAGGTTTTTAGTTAAGAAAATAAGAAGGAAAAATATTTCTAATACTGTTAATTAGGACTCGAGACTAATATACAGTCAGGTTAAATTCCGTGGCATACCTTAGAACGTTACGGTGGTAATTGAGGATAACACTATTCATAGAGTTATATGTGGTCCGCCCTTTCTCAGGGCGTTAATTTAGAGGGTAATTACTGTTACTGGCCTGCATTACTGTACTGAATCTCGTGAGAAGGGATGTCCCACGAGATGGGACAACTATTCTGGCCTTAGATTTTATGGAGTGAATACAATCTATCCTCGATTATTCGCCCCCTCTACTAGTAGGGTTCACTGGTTGGGTCCTTTACTGATAGAAAATAGATTTTTCATAAATTATAGAGTTGAGACCGATTTCTATTTTCTGAAACATGTTTTACCGATTTATTATTAATGAAGTATGGTTACACTAATTTCTGATTTCTGAGGCTTGATTATTTCTGTTTCTTGGTAACTCTGTAATCTTCTGCATTATGTTCTACTATAATTTCTATAAATCACTATTTTATAGTATTTTTTATTTTTTTCCCTCCAGATTAAAACATAGAGATGATACCGGATAAACGCAAGTGATTGGAACTTAGCAAGGAGATGGATAGAGTCTCAGAGCTTTTAAAGACTTGGATTTTTGATATTGTTAATTTAAACGTCTGAATTTATGAAGGAAACTATGTATTAATAGTTATGATATTTCTGCATATTGTTGAGACAGAAATTGTGCTTCCCTGGGTTTGTAGTTTTATTTTTGCTCTATATTTTCTAGATTTCTGTATAGGTCCTAGATGGCATCTCAATTCTAAACTGTTAGTATAGTATAGAGAAAACGTGAATTGTAAGCTGTAGAGAGCTATACGGCATCTGTGATCCTGTGTTTGTGATGGGATTGTCTGTGGATAGGGTTTATGATGTTATACTGTATATCCGCAGGTTATAAGCAGGTTCTATGTTTCAATTTAGCCTAGTTTTAGGGGAGGCTCTGTTTGTTTTTTCCTAAAACTTTAAGTTGTGTTTGGGCTTAGATTTTTATTTTCTGTATTGATGAAATGTTCTGAGGACAAAAAAAATCTGTTCTGTCACATATTCGGGTTAAATTAGTTGGCTCATCGGTTCACACAAAAAAAAACTTTAAGGGGAGGTTCACACATTGCTAAGTGTATGGATCTTGAAATTTTAGGTAATGAATCTAAAACCACATCGAATCCATGGTGACAGTGTAATTGAAGTCTCTAGTCTTGTCACGGTTTGAAGATTTGTGGGAGTTGTTTTCTTGGTATGGGTATTCTGAGATTTGTGAAATCATGGCTGCGGGGTAATCTGAGTGTTCCGTATGAAATTGGTATTTTGGAAAATGTCGATTTGATGACATAACAACGAAATAAGAAAAATGTAAAGTATTATACCTTGGAAGTCTAATTGTGACTTGAAATTTATGTCAGAATCTTAACCAAGCTTGATAAAAGAGTTTGGGTGCTAAGTTGAATTAGTGTGATTGTGAATTGTAATCGGATGATTTAGAGTTTGAAAATTTATCAGAGTTGCACAGCAGAAATGTGGTTAGCCCCTGTATTTTAAGGTCTAATTTTGAAATTCAGAGAGAATGCTCAAAATTTGAGGCTTAGCATAAATGGAAGTGAGGAATTTGTAACTCGTTTAAGGTTCAGAGCCAATTTGGAAAAATAGTTAATGAATTGGGTTTACCTTTAGAATTAGTAGATTTAGACTTTAAATAGGACATGTCAAATAATAAAGATTAGGATAATTTTGATGTTTAAGGTTCTCTAGGATAACCACCTTAATCTGAAAATGATTTAGAGACATTAGGAAGGTTCCTTGATTATGCAATTCGAGGATCATTAAATTTCAGGGACGAAATTTCAATAAGTGGGGGAGAGTTGTGAGATCTCGACCCTGAAACAGGATAATTTGAGAGTAATTAAGTTGATAATAATTATAATTAGCCTTCGAAATAATAGAAAAATTGTTACTGAAGCAAAACAGGGAAAATCGGCGCGGCGCCCGAAGGATGCCTGAGGCACCACTCGGGCACAATTCTGCGAAAGTGGCAGCCAAGGGATGCCTTAGGCGGAGCGGAGGCATGGAGACAATGACAGTTGGCACTTGATGACCATTCGATCGCCAACCTCGGCCGCAAATTTGCACGTGCAATGCTCGATGAGCGCCTAACTTACACTTGAGCGCCAGTCACGGGGCAGCCACGTGCTTCTTCCTTCTTTTATTTTAAAGAGGGATTTTAGGGTAGAGAGAGAGGGAGAGAAGCACGAAGGAGCAGAACCACGAAGGAAGAGGAAGAAGGGAGAGGAGAAAGAGGGAAAAAGAGGGGCATGATTGTGCATGCATTTGGTGTCCGGTTGTTGTCTAGAAGTTCCGCCGGAAACCCTAACTTGAAAATGAAGATATAGTTTTGAGTTTAATTCATGTTATCTGTATGTTTTATGAATTATGGCTTCGATTTTATGATTTAACGCAAGATTTAGGTTCGATTTAACACTTAGGGATTTGGTGATTGAAAATCTTAAACTTTGAGATTTAAGTGTTAATTGGGGCTTTGATGAAGCTTATCTGACGATTTGTATTTAAAGATTTAATTTGAAACTATACTGTTGAATTATCGAAAAGCTCTGAAGTTGACTGAAGGTTATCTGTATGAGTTCGAATGGTTCTCGAGGCATGGAGAGTTAAGATTAAGGAGCAAAGCTTGTCGCTAGGGCTGTGGACGGAGCATGTCTTCGCCGGCGCTGGCCATGGCCAGCCTCCTCGAAGCTCCTCTTGGTCCCCCCTCTCTTCCTCATTTGCCCACTCTGTCTTCTTCTTTGTGGGTAGCTTCATCTGAGCCGTCGACGGGCATGGCCGGTCCCCTCGAGGCACTGTCTAGTCCTTCCAAGCTTTCATCTTTTCCTCCCTTTTTCCCCTCTGCTACTCGTTCGAAGGTAGTAGATTCCAAATCTTTAGCCCAATCCGCTTATCCCTTGCTGAAGAGGGATGAGATTTCACAATCTCCTGCCCCAGATGCATCCTTCCTAGTGTGTTTGAAGTCGACGGTCCTCTGTAATAGGCCCCTGTTGCCACAACATGCCAAGTCCCTTGGCCCAGTCGAAGATGTGGCTTCTGATTGATCTCACCCTGGTTCTCAGTCCGTTGACGTTCCTTCTTCCCCTACTGCTGTCTCTGTATCGGCGCGATTATCCTCTGGAAATGTGCAATCCAATCCGACCATGTTGGTTGCGATTGATCATGAGGATGGTGTCAGCAAACCTTCAGGTGATGTCTCGTGCCTCTCTCTATCACAACCCCCCGTTTGTTGGACTGAAGCTCTCCCTTCCTGGGCTGATACCATCTAGAAGGAAACAAATGGGGTTTGTAAAGATATGAAATTCTTCCCCCCTCAGGCAATTGCTGGATACACTGCCACCATTTCACCTCTTTCTGAAGTTATTAATCAAGGAAGCCTTTTATGGGGATTTACCTTAGTTGGTCACTTCCTTGATACCCCCCTCCCCCCACTTCCTAGCTGTCAAAGCCATAGCAAGGAAGACTTGGGCATGCTTTGGAATCGTGCACATAGCTAGCAATGAAGCTGATTTCTTCCTTTTTCGGTTATCTTCCTTGGAGCTGATGGAGAAATATTTACTAGCTGGATCGTGGATGTTTTTTGGAAAAACCATTTTCCTTAAACGATGGTCTCCCAGTTTGCTATTGAATAAGGAGGAGCAAAAACGGTTCCCTATTTGGATCAAACTTCACAACGTGCCAATTGAATATTGGACCCATTCCGGTCTCAGCTGGGTCGCTAGTGCCGTTGGTATACCTCTGTAGCTTGAATCACGGACAGCCCGTATGGAATATGTTTGTATTGCTAAGATTTGTGTTGAAGTGGGAGTAGATGACTCTTTTCCCACACGCATTGCTCTATCATGCCTAGATTTTGCATCCCAAACTGTGGTGAATGTGGAATATAGTTGGAACCCGTCTCGATGTGTTTGCTGCCTAATGATAGGTCATGATGACTCTAAATGCAAAACCAAGAAACCCACAGTTAAGGACCAATGGGATCATTCAAAGAATCCTGCTGTATGTGGCCAACCGATTGGTGAAATCGTTTCAAGTTGCTCTGCCAATCTTTTTGCTCCCCTTCAAGAGGATGCTGGATCCTTGGGCCCTGCTATTGCCGACCAAACTGAGTTAGAGGTTCATAGAATTAATATGAATGTCGACTCAGTGTCAGGTAGTGCCATTAGTGAGACAACGCCTAAGCTCCAGACCTCCTTGGATGATGGCGGGTTTGCAGATGAGCCGATATCCACGCCTGAAATTTCCCAGCTTACAGGATCAACGATACCCTTATTGAAAGATGTCGTGGTTGGGAGGAATCCTGAAAGTGTGACCCTCTTGTCACCGTATATATCTGCCCCCAACCTGGTGCCTAGACCCATTGGTATGGACAGTGTCTGTGTGGAGTTTGATGATCCACAAGTAGTTTTGAGAGTGGATGGGCCTCGTTCTTCTTCCAATTATACAGCATCCTTTGCAAATATTTTGAGAAGTGGTACTAATTTGAATACACCAGATTGTGAAACCCCGCTGCTCATCGAACCTATTTCTGATATGGATCGCTCGGACGCTCTGAGGAGATCTTGTTGTGTTAAGGAGACTTTGCCCTTTTCAGCTAGCAAATTCACTTCTAAAGTAGAGAGTTTACGTAGGTAGTTGATAGAGCTTAAGGACAATCGTAGCCTGGCACTAACACCAGGGCTCATACCCTGTAACACCCAGGCAACATGTATTGCAGAAGTGGATTCTGCTTAGCATGAGCAGGCTGCCCAAGTCTCTCATAGTGATGCTGAAGCCTCCTGTCCTCATGAGCCTTCCTTTGCTCTGCAGGCGGTGCCTTAGAGGAGATCAAAGGCCAGGGGATGACGAAAACCATCTCCAAAGAATCCAAAGGCCCGGGGTTCCCACCACTTTTGACTCACAAATTGGATTGGATGGAGTAGTGGTAGCACCAGATGTTCTGGCAGCTATATATGCTGAGTTTTGGAGGCTGGTGATGGTTCCTGCTGTGATGGTTGTGTGCTGAATTTTCAGCAGTTGTGCCTGCTGTAAGAATGCCCTTGCCCAAATAAATTTTCAATAGATGCCTTTGTTGACTTCTAGGCAAGAGTTAAGGCGAGTGTTGGGCAAGCATCGAGATGCAATTGAAAGTTTCTCCAGCTATTAGCCAAGATTTATGCAAAGTGCCGAGGTAAAAGGCTATGCACTACAATGAAGGCCGAGGTCTTCATTTTCCTTTGTCCGTGATGGTTGTGTTCGAGATTCTGCTGGTGCCGAGGTGTCTTGATTGTGTAGCCGGTATAGATCTGTGATGCCAAAATGGGAGTGGTGGTCGCCAAATGGCCGAGGTGCAGCTGTTGGTTTAGCTTCAGTTGGATTTCCTAAGATGTCAGTTTGTTTCTATGTTTGGTTCTTTGTTTCTTTGTTTCTATTTTTGTCTTGTTTTCATTACTTGTGTCATGTTGTTCAGGGGCTGCCCTTTCTACTATGCTTTACCTCCAAGTCGGTAAAATACTTGGGTTAGATCATAGGTGTTGTTATTTCCTTTCCCTTATTTTTAATGCACTTTTTTTACTTATCAAAAAAAAAAAGAGTTAAGATTAAGGAAACAAGGACAATGATACCTTCAATTAAACAAATCAGTAGGAAGATCGGACCTAGAATTATTGTATAATCAAATAAGGTTTTCCGGCATAGCATGAAAATGACCTCGTCCTTTGGGTATTGTGTGGTCCGCCTCTTAGTCGGGACATTAAATAATAGAAATTAGGCGTAAAAGAACGAGTATCTTTTCCTCGGGATGTAAAGTATGGAGAAAAATACTTAAACTGAATAAGAAATCCTCATGCCCTCGAGATGTAAAGTATGGAGGATAACAATTAAGCTAAAGATGGGCATCTTGTCTCGAGATGTAAATTATGGAGGATAATAATGATTAACATGAAAAGAGCTAACTTGCCTCAGGATGCAATGTATGGAGGATAGTAGTTTTAAATGAAAAGTTAAATTACATGAACCTTGAGCCAAGAACTAAGGAATTATGATTAAATTGATTTTCAGATAAGGACCCCGATCTAAGAATAAATGAAGAATTTGTATTTTTGATCCAAGTTTTAAGAATCGAGAAATTTTTGTATGATGATGCATTGTTTTTATGTTTATGCCTCACCCATATATATATTTAATTCTTGGATCTCTTATATGTTTATTTGTCGTTTTATATGTGCATGTTTATATGATTTAAATATATTCTCGCGATTTTGGTTACATTTGCTGAGCTGCTAGCTCACTCGTTGTTTTCAATTTTTCTCTCTAGATAAGCAAAAGCCTAGTAAGAATCGAACTCTGAACTAGCTAGAAGAAGGGAAGCTTGTGAGTTTTGAAGACTTTTGAAGATTTTTGAGACCTTGAAGAATTGTGAATGTATATGATTAGTTTTTGAATGAATACTGTGTATTATAATGATGTAGCAAGTTTTATGTCATGATGGAAATATTGAAGTCTACTTCCGCAGGTTTATTATGATTATAGTTGCTTCCGCATTATTTTTGATATTTGGATTTGTTCTGATCTAAGATAGCATCTATCTTAGATACAATACGGTAGTTAGGAGTGCTATATTAGAGCCATAATTAATATGGCATTTGTTGATCCTGTGGACATATGATGTCGGTGTTGTGGATTAAATTTTGAAGAAACATTTATGTCTATGATTTATGCAGGATTGTACAGGTTATTTGTATGGGTTTTTATCCATTTTTTAGAGGGAACTCTGCTCGAATTCCTGTATGAATTTAATATTTTAAATTTATAGGCATTAGTTTTGTATGTTTGACGGAGGTCTTTAATTAAATAGGATCTGTTCCATCATAGCCCTTGACGTAGCATCGGATGTGACAAGACTTTAGAAAGTCCAACATCTCCATTTGCTTAATCTGCATCGTCACCACCAAACAAGTTTGGCGGCTCAGGGCATCCGCAACCACATCACTTTCCCCAGCCAATACTAGATCTCATAATCATAATCCTTAAGGAACTCGATCTATTGCCGCTGCCTCATATTCAACTCTTTCTGTGAAAATAAATACTCGAGGCTCTTGTGGTCAGAGTACACCAGAAATTTCTCGCTGTATAAATAGTGCCTCCAAATCTTCAATGCAAAAATGATGGCAGCTAACTCCAAATCATGTGTTGGGTAGTTTTTCTCGTGGGTCTTAAACTGACGAGACCCATAAGCAACCACCTTTCCGTTCTTTATAAGAACACAATCGTGCCCCATCTTAGAGGCATCACAATATACCTCGAACCCACTTGAATTATTAGGAAGAGTCAGAATCGGGGTAGACGTCAACTGATCCTTCAACTCTTGGAAGCTTCGGTCACACTCTTCAATCCAATCAAAACTCGATTCCTTCTTCGTTAAACGGGTGAGAGGTAAGGCATCTGAGAGAAATTCTTCACAAAAATGGCGGTAATAACCGGCCATCCCCAAGAAGCTTCGGACCTCCGACACAGTCATGGGTTGACTCTAACTATTCACCACCTTAACTTTCTTTGGGTCCACTGAGATGCCTCCATCAAAAATAACGTGGCCCAAGAACATAACCTCATTGAGCCAAAACTCGCACTTCCTTAGCTTTGCAAAAAACTGATGCTCCCAAAGGGTTTGAAGCATGATTCTTAAGTGCCCTTCGTGCTCGGTACAATCCTTGGTGTAAATTAAGATGTTGTCAATGAAAACCATGACAAACTTATCTAAGTATGGCTAGAAGACTCGATTAATCAAATCCATAAACATGGCTGGAGCATTAGTCAATCCAAACAACATCACAACTAATTCATAATGACCATACCTTATTCGGAAAGCTGTCTTTACTACATCCACTTGCTTGATGCGAAGCTGATGACATCCGGGCTGAAGATCAATCTTAGAGAACACTCGGGTCCCCTGTAACTGATCAAGGAGATCATTAATCCGTGACAACGGATACTTGTTCTTAACCGTGATCTTGTTCAGCTCATGATAGTCTATGTACAGCCTCAAGGTCCCATCATTCTTTTTGACAAACAGCATCGGAGCACCCCATGGTGATACACTAGGTCTAATAAAACCCATATCAAGCAAATCCTATAACTGCTGTTTCAACTCTTTCAGCTCTGTAGGGGCCATAGGATTGGGGGTCCTTGATATAGGTGCCGATCCTGGCACAAGATTAATATGAAACTCAATCTCACGATGTGGTGGTAAAGTAGACAACTTGTCAGGAAACACATCTTTGAACTCGCACATAACAAGAATGTCATTTGCAGACAACTCCCGACTCTCCACCATGTTAGCATAGGCCAGAAATGCTTTGCTATCACTCTTCAACAAACGGTGAACCTAGAGAGCAAGAATAAAACTAGGTGCCTCCACTCTCCGAACTCCCTAAACATGAAAAGGTTCACATTCCGAGATTGCAAAGTCCACCCTCTCGTGGAAGCAGTCTATAGTTACGTAATATTTGGACAACCAATCCATGCCCAAAATGATGTCGAAGTCATGCATATCGAAGAGGATCAGATCAACAACTAGGGATAACCCATTCACTTCCACAATGTACCCCGGGTAGGAGACATCAATCATACAAGAAGATCCTGTGGGTGTGGATACGACCAGAGAGAAATTAAGGGTCACGGGAGATGGTGCAATTTGACAGGCTAAATGAGGAGAAATGAACGAATGCGTAGACCCAGAATCAAAAAGCACTGAATAGGAAATACTACAAGTATGGAGTATACCTTCCACCATGTTCGATGTCTTGGCCTCACTAGCGGATACTGCAAAAGCTTTTCCTTGTACCACAGGCTTCTAAGTACGGACCTTCGGTGGCTAAGGACATTCTTTAGCTCTATGCCCCACTTGACCATAGTTGAAATAGGCACCCATTAGCTTGAAACAAGGCCTACCTCTATGCATCTTCCCGTAATGCTAACACGGGCCCACTAAAACTTGAGACGATACCGAGGTCTGACCATTCTTCTAACCAGAATCTAATTGCTTTGACTTCTTGAACGGCCTCCCCGAACTAGCTCTAGAACTGGTACGAACCCCACTCTTGCCCGGCGACTGTTTCTTATAGAACTCCTCCTTAGCAAGCTCTTGTTCATAGATCAGGGCATGATCCAACACATCGGCATAGGTTGTCATCTTGAGGGCCGCCAACTGCTTGCAGATATCATCCCGTAAGCCCTAAAGAAACTTCCTTGTCTTTCTCTCCTCATCCTCTACCATATAAGAAGCAAACTGTGATAACTCAGTAAACTTGGCATTATATTCGGCCACGGTCCGGCTATCTTGCCTCGGTCTGATGAACTCCTCTTCCTTTTGAACACGAAGGCTGGAAGGGAAGTACTTCTCTATAAACACCTTCTCAAATATCTGCCAAGAGATCTCATCCTCAGGCACTCCCAAAGCCCTTTTCTTCATCATCCACCAAAGATGCGCCTCACCTTTTAGCCGGTAGGATGCAAACAAAACCCGAACCTCCTCGAGGTATCTAATCACTGTGAATACTTTCTTCAGACCCTCAAACCACGTGTCCACTTTTATAGGGTCGGGCTCCCCCAGAAATACAGGAACTCGCTCTTGGATGAAGTGATCGTATGCAAATGGTCACGGATTAACAGGGGCCTGTATGGGAGCCAGAGCAGGAACAGAGGCAAGATTTTCCTGCTCCATATTTTTAATGATATTCGCCATATGCCCCAACAGATTTAGGTATTCGGCCTCTCGATCTTGAGACCGACCACTACCTCTCAAGCCTCTATGTCTAGGAGGCATGCTTGGCTTTAGAAGACACCTCTAAAATAAGAACGATTATGGGTTACTGAAAAGATCAAACCCTAATTACAGCATTACTATTTACGTAATTAATTAAAGCTACCATCCTATCTTGCCCCTAATCTAAGTTACGCAAGCTAGAGTGACTAAAGCTATCTATCCTGAACTTCCGGATAAGATTCAAATCAATTTTAAGGCATCCCTCTCTCTGATATCAACTGTGACAGACCGAAAATTTTACCAAAAATTCGGCAAAGTTTCGTTTATAAAATGGACGTCCATAAAAAGCAATACAGGTACAAAACCCTGTACAAAATCCACAACATACATACAATATAAACACAGGATCCCAATCGCCACAACAATCACATGGGTGGCACCGACGTCGTAACTTCGGTACAACATTTGTTCAAGAAAGATACAAGCTAGGAACCAAATTACATCCATAAAAGATACCTGCGGAAGCTACTACATCTATCAATGAACAATGAAAACTAACTATACATCCATCAAGCATCAAACGTGCATATATGACCCCGAGTATCAAAATATATAATACAATATCCATGCCTTATACAAAATAACAAAACTAAGTCCTTGAAAGCTTTTCATTCCATATCAGGTGCCTATCCTAGCTTATAGCCTACTTGGACTCGTTAGGCATAATAGTGTGCTCATCTGGAAGGAAAAAAAAGTAAGGATGAGCTAACAACTCGATAAATACATCATAATCAACAGCAATAAACATTATAAGCCAGGCTAAGCAAATAATGAACATACAATCATGAGAGGGGTGCATAAATAGAGACATATTCGGATATGATTAGAGGTACCATTTACTTCTTTTTGGGATATAATTTACACATAGTTATTCATCTTTAGCTATATTTTAGGCTTGCAGCTACTCAGCTATCACATATTGCCTATAAACAGGTCGAACACCACGTGGTATAGCGGTATGCCTATCACCCGATCATACAGGACCAATAAAATGCTACCCTAACCTCCCGCAGTCCAGAGACAGTCATCGTCCTTCCATAGTAATATCCTAAGGCTTGCCAATAGTACCACCCGCTACAATACATGGCCAGCTTAATCCTCGAGTCTCTACTGTAACACTAATGGTAGGCTAAGGGATATTACCCTTCATAACATAAATCTGTGGTCCTAATTTTATGATTTTCTCATTCATTTGAGGGAAGGTATACTACAATGCAATTCACAATATCTCCATCTGGGAGAACAATTCGATCACATATCATATTGTGGACTTTCTTCTGGTTACATATATGATTATCATCTTTCCTTCAAACTTAAGTCTTTCCACAAGTTAATTTGGATGCATGGATGGCACAATGCATAGGAAAGATTAGAATTCCTTACCACATTAGGTAATTATCACTTTGGGGACCTCCGGGATGCATTTCTTTATAAACGGAGCCCAAACACATTATCCTGCGCTTACAATTGAACATATACGATTAGACGTAGCTTATATAACAATTAATTATGATGGAAGCATATAAAATTCACAATTATGCTCGGGTGAACAATAATAGTGTCGATTTAGAATATCTAGACGTCGCGAACTGGTCGATACTTGTGAAATCGGATGATCGGCTGATATATGTGCATAATTAGAACATGGTGATTTATATTTGAGGGGAAAATTGCAAAAATTTTGAAGGGAATGGGGGAAACACAAATAGTGCACGGGTTAGGGTTTGATGAAGCCAAATCAGGCTATATGGGAGGCAAATAGGACAATAAAACATAAATACTTTGAGCAATAATCACAGGTTATATGTTCTTCATGATTTGGGTGGGTATCGGGATTAAAATACCCAGAAAAAATGAATAAAAATCGAAAGAGGAGATAAAAAGGGTATAGGAGCACTTGCCTCGACCCGATCTATAACCTTTATAACTAGCTCTCGGACGAATTCGGACCCGATCTAAGGCCTCGATCTTCTCCTTTCTCTCTCTAGCCTTCATTCTCTCTCTCTCTCTCTTAGGGTTTGGTTCATGCAAAAATAAAATTCGCAAACACCCAGCTTGGGCTTTAAAACAGACTAGCATTTGAGCACATGGCGAGCGCGTAGCAGGCACCTTTGCCATTGGTTTTGGCACAGCCATCCGGGTTTGAGCCAGCAGCAAGCCCAGAGCCTACTAGTTTTGGAACCCACTTCTATGCTCGAGCTTGCAGCGAGCCTAGCCTTAAATTTTCCTACTCTAAGACTAATTCTCAAGTTTTCCCAAATTAACTTATTCGAAACTTAATTATGTCAATTATATTAACTTAATTACTAGAATTACTATATTTTAGGAACCTGTACCTTACAGCGTATGACTTGAGCATGAATATATTTCGATTTCATATCAAATTTGCGAGATTTGTGTTATATTTCACACTTTGAAAACCTAACTCGTGCCCCCTTCGATTTTAACCGATTTATTTGTGTAATGTACCAAATTTTTGAGATCTTCTGTCATTGAAAATATAAGGACAAAATTCCTTGTGTCAAGAGAATAGCAAAGAGGTGAAGGAAAATATGATCCAGTCAACACCTGTTGACCAGAGAATATGAGGGGAAAATGTAACCGGTCAACTAGCGTTAACAGGAAAACGTGAAGGGAGAGCTCGTTCGGTCAATGCCAGTTGACCGAAAGGGAAGAAAGAGGCCGGAGGTGTTCAGATGAAAGAAAGCCATGAAGGCCGGTCGAGTTTCAATGAGCGCAAGTTTTCCGGAGACCTTGATCTCCGAAAAACAAGTAGAAACAGTGAATTCCGGAGGCCTTTGGATGATCTCCAGAAACGCTGGAATTTGGAGGGTGAAGTTTCTGGAGACCTTGGTCTCCGGAGATGATTGAAGTTTGGAGACGAATGACGTTTGGAGGCTTGGGAGTGTAGAGAACAAAGTTTCCAGAGATCTTGATCTCCGGAGACGTTGGAGTTAGAAGCTAAAGTTTTCGGAGCCCTTGCTTCCGGAGATGATAATTTCGGAAACCTTAGGCGCTGAATTTGGAGGCCTAAGTTTTGGAGACCTTGATCTACGGAGACGTTGAATTGGGAGGCTTAAGTTCCGGAGACCTTGATCTCCGGAGACGTTGAATTGGGAGGCTTAAGTTCCGGAGACCTTGATCTCTGGAAATGTTGAATTGGGAGGCTTAATTTCCGGAGACAAATTTCGGAAGAAACTGACGAGTTTTCCGGAGAAGCCTTTCGGAAAGAATGAAAATCTTCCGGAGACCACTTCCGGAGACCATGAAGATGATCTCTGGAGACGGTAAGAGGAGAGATTCCGGAGATGCTTTTTTCGGAGGCCATTTAGACGGCTTTCGGAAACGATAAATGAAGGAAAGAAAGGAAATTTAATCTAGTCAATGTCAGTTGACCAAAAAATGTGAAGAGAGGCCAAGGAAAAGTTGGCCGCCCGATTGATTGACGTGATGACTAATTATGAAGACCATGCCTAAGTAGGTAGCCGTCTTTTAACCACCTCCAGAGTTGTTGACCTGCCCTACCTACTACCGAAAGACCAAAGGCCTATAAATAAGAAACTAGAGAGTGCAAGGGAAAAGGTTAGGAGGAAGCCCTCAGCCGAGCTCCTTAGTGAAAGAACCCAGAATTCCAGGACGAAGTAAAGAGATTCAGGCAAGTGTACCCCCCTTAAATTCATAATTTACTATAAGCGTACTCATCTTTCTGTAGTTCATGTTTGCAATGTAAGTATGTCTGATTTTTGATGAACTTACATTACGGTATGCATGATACTTATTCCGATAATCTGGATTCTACTAATGCCATGTTTAAAGGAAGCTTTGTTATGTGTTTTTATAAGGATCTTCATTTAACCTTACTTACTTGCATGAATTCTGGCCACGAACAAGTTTTAAGATACCTGATTTGAATATGCATAAAAGACCTCCAGCTCTGATAAAAGACCTCTGACTTTTGAGAAAGGATCTCCGGCTTTTGATATATGACCTTCAGCTTTTGATCCAGGACCTCCAGCTTTTGATACATAACCCTCATCTTTTGATCAATGACCTTCGGCTTTTGACATAAGAACTCCGGCTTTGATAAATGAGACCTCCGACACTTTGATAAAAGATCTTCGGTTTTAAGACGTTAAAGGAAAGGCTTTATGGACTTCAAATGCTGAAGTTAAGAACAAAGGTTACAAGAATAAGGAAAAATGTATGTAATCCGGACAGCAAGTAAAACTCTATGACTTCCGACTTTTGAATTATGATAGATTGCCATCAAACGATATAAACTAAGAACTGAGTTTCCATTAAGCTTGCTGTTAAAATTGAATGAAGGATATTGGAATGACACTCGAGGACTGCCCCTCGGCCATGGGGGAATTTTTGGTGGCACAAGGCTTATAGACTACGGCCCCGTATGCTAGGTAAAAGACATTACCGCTCACCTCTGGGAGTATAATAGGAGGATGCGGCCTTAGGTTGGGGGGTAGCACACAACCCTTCATCGATGTTGTCTGTTCCCGTCCGGTCCCTAAAGATGATAAGAATTTCGTACAGTTTTATGAATTTTTCGAAGACAAGATAATAAGAATAAGAACAAAGATTCTTGAACTTAAGAAGAAATGATATGGTGATTTTCGTATGCTAAGTTCATGTTACTTTGATCCAATGATGTGTATGTTAATGTTTTCTGCATGTGGGTACCTTGCTGGGCTTTGTAGCTCACTCTTGCTATTTTTCAGATGATGAGAAGCTTATGGAGGATGAAGTTGAATAGAGTCATGTGGTGTAGTTACACGGCATAGCTGGCCGGAGCTATTCAGCAAAGGAGTGAAGGAATTGATATATTTTCTTTTGATATTTTGGGAAAGACTTGTAAAACATTTCCGCTGTAAAAGAATTAATGGATGTTAGTATGTTTCCGTAATTACTATATAGGAAAATGAAGTTGACTTTCCTAGTAGCATCTCATTTCATATCAAGGTCTTCAAATCCAACCAACCTTAATGTTGGCCGGTCAGGTATGAGGTTCAATTTTGATGGCCAACTCAAGGAGTTCAGCCTTAAGCGATCATGTGTATGCGATGTCAAGTGTATATAAAAGAAAGAAAAATTTTTATGTCCACCAAGTTAGTATTATATCGTATATGTGTAAAAGTTAGGTTTGACGGCAGCCATGTGTGGTGGAATGTGGTCGGTCCGTCACAATTTGAGATTTATGTATGATTGGGCCTTAGAAACTTGAAACCCTATGTGACGGACTGTAATTCAATCGAAAATTCGATGGAATTTCATCTATATAATGGACATCCGCCTAATATAGAACTTGTGTAAAACCCTATACAATAACCACAAGACATGCACAGGACCCCAACTGCAACAATTACACAACATGTGACACCGACGTTAGAACTCCGGGTACGACGCCGGTAAAGACAAGATGCCACTAGGTAAACAAATATAACCATAAAAACCTGCAGAAGCTACTACATCCATCATATACAGTGGAAACTAAACTATACAATCATCATCATTATCATCACACACATATATGACCATAAGTATCAAAATAATTTATACAAATTTTTTGTCAATATACGAATCATAAAGCTAAGCCTAAAAATCTCTCCACATTATGACCAGCTACCTATCCTGCACCTACGGCCTACTCAAACTCGTCAGATATAAGAGCCTGCTCATTTGGAAGAAAAGAAGAAATAAGGGCGAGCCAAATGTCCATCAAGTGTAACATAAGAAAATCATACACAATATGTATACAAATGAAATAGGAGATGAGAGGGAAGTGATATGTAAGGATGTATGATGATATGAAATGTGTTTCTATGCACTTTTATTATTACGTTAATCTTTGCGGATCAGGGTTAGTAAACCTTACTAACTAAAGGTGCGGGAGAACGAGGAAAGAATCATGATACTCCACATGGTCTAAGGCTGCGAGCTCTTATTTTAGACCTAGAGGAGGGGCCATCTACATACCATGCCTGTAGATAGGCCAATAATAATATTCCCCCATATGTACCCCTGAGGCCCAGAGACAATCCTCGTCCTTCCACAGTAATATCGTAAGGATTGCCAAGAGTATTATCCACTATAATACGTCACTAGGATAATTCTTGAGTCTCCACTATAATTGCCTTAGATGAATAGTGTTAGGGCCGATTTAGAGCCTCTGGACATGCCGAATGGGTCAATTCTTAGAAAATCAAACTCTCAACCGATGTATATACACAATTAGGATATAGTTAATACATAATTAAGGACAATTTATGCATAGGGTTTGAATTGGAAGGGGTACGAGAGCTAGGCGCAGGTTTAGGGTTTTGCCGAAGCGAAATCTGTGCAAAACGTCAGGAAAACAGACATGAAACCACAAATAATCTATGTAAAAGTGATGGGTTCCATGCTTTACATGATTTGGGTGGGTATCAGAATGAAAGTATCAGAGAGAAAATGTATAACAATCAAAAGAGAAGAAAAAGAGGGTATGAGTACACTTGTCTCGAGCAAATCTACCACTTTTATAACTAGCTCTCAGACGGATTCAAACTCATGGGCTTCGATCTCCTCCTTCTCTCTCTTATTCTTCGTGCTTTCTGTCTCTCTTAGGGCTTGGATCACCGCAAAAATGAATTTCGTGAAGCCCAGCTTGGCCTTTAAAATAGATTGGTGCTCGAGCGCCAGTCAGGTGAGCGCGACGTGCTCGAGCGCTCTCGCCACTGGATTTGGCGCCCCCGTCTCGGCTAAAGCCCATGGCGAGCCCTACCCTTTTGGAATTGGCACCCTCTGCTAGGCTCGAGCTTGCAGCGAGTCCAGCCTTAAATTTTCTTGCACTAAGATCAATTCTCTAGCTTTTTCCAAATTCACTTATTACAAACTTAATTATGTCGATTATATTAACTTAATTACTAGAATTACCATGTTTTAGGAACCTGTACCTTACAATCCTTCCTTACTTATAAACTTTTATCCTCAAAATTTAACAAACCTCAAGAATTAATTAAACTTACATACCTTAGAAAAGATGGGGATACTTCTCTTGGATTTCATCCTCTCTATCCCATGTCGCCTCCTCGCGGGAATGATTCTTCCGTAAAACTTTCATGAGAGGAATTGTTTTTGAGCGCAAAATTTGATCCTTGTGATCTAAAATCTCCATTGGCTCCTCCAAATACAACAAATCCTCGTTGATAACTAAGGGACCATAATCAATAACATGCATCAAATCGTAGACGTACCTTCTTAACATCAAAACATGGAAGACGTTATGCACCTCGGCCAAATTTGGTGGAAACGCAAACCGATATGCCACTTCTCTGACCTTCTCTAAGATCTCGAATGGTCCAATATAACATGGCGTCAACTTTCCTTTGATGCCAAACCTTGTGATTCCCTTCGACGGCAAAACTTTAAGGAACACAAAATCACTGACCTCAAATCAGAACTCTAATCTTCTTCGGTCCACATAGCTCTTCTTCCGACTCTAGGCAACCCTCAACTTATCAACAATCACGGCAATCTTTTTCAATCTCTATCTAATAACATCGGGCCCCATGAGTCATTTGTTTCCAGTCTCCTTCCAATGGATCGGAGATCAGCACTTCCTGCCATATAGTGCCTCAAACGGAGCCATACTAATGCTTACCTGGAAGCTATTGTTGTATGCAAACTCTACTAGAGCCAGGTGATCATCCCAACTTCCTTTGAACTCCATCACCGAGGCTCGAAGCATATGCTCCAAAATCTGGATGGTCCGCTCTGACTGACCATCGGTTTGGGGGTGATATGCTGTACTAAATTTCAGATTCGTCCCTAATTCTTAGGGCAAGCTCTCCCAAAATTTAGAGATGAAATACGGATCATGATTGGACATAATAGATGTTGGCACACCATATAATCTAATAATCTTGCTGATATACAACTATGCCAGGCGATCACAAGAATACATAGTCTGAATGGCTATAAAATGTGCAGATTTTGTCAGCTAATCCACAATAACCCAGATTGCATTGTGATTCCTCGGAGTCCAAGGCAAATCGAAAACAAAGTCCATCAAAATGTCCTCCCACTTTCAACTCAGGATGGACAACGGCTGCAACAATCCTGAAGGCTTTCTCCTCTCATCCTTAAGCTATTGGCAAATGAGACATTGCCCAACAAAAGCAACTATCTCCCTACACATGTTCCTCCACCAGAACATCTTTCTCAAATCTTGGTACATTTTGTTGATTCCAGGGTGAATAGTGTGTGTGGTCCAATGTGACTCTTTCATGATTTCTTCCTTCAGCTCCTTATCATCAGCTATACATGGCCGCTCCCTGAATCTTAAAATACCATCTACACGAACAATGAAATCAACTTGAGAATATCTACCAATATCACCAACAATATCCGTAAAAAATAGATCATTCATCTACCCTTCCTTGATCCTCTAGAGGATCTCGAGCTGCACCTACAAAAAGGATAACCTCATCCTATTGCCCTTGACATAACACTTGATGTGGCAGGACTTCAGACAATCTAGCATCTCCATCTGTTTAATCTGCATTGTCGCCACCAAGCTAGTTGTGATGGACCGGCCACATTCCACCGCATGCGGCCACCCGTCAATCGAAAACGATCATATACTTTGGTTAAAAAGGGTGGACTTAAATTTTTCTTTTATATGTATAATACATCGCATGCACAGGATCACATAAGGCCCAACTTCGTGGGTTGGAGGCCAGGGGTCGTTGTTTTTCTCTCTTGACCGGCCAAGACGAGGTCAGTTGGACATAAAGGTCCCGAACAAACTGAGACGCCACTAGGAATCACAAATTACTCAAACCATAACAGCGTACGAAAGCATACTAAAATTCATTAACTTTTAGCAACGGAAGTAATTTACAAATCTTTCCCAAAACATCAAAAGCAAAAACATCAATTTTGCTTCTTCGCAGCTTAAATTCCGGCTAGCTATCCTGCTTATCTAGTCCTTCGGACCTCATTCTTTTTTGTCCGGCATAAACTTGTTACCACCGTCATCATCATCTGAAAAATAGAAGGGGTGAGCTAAAGAGCCCAGCAACGTACTCATGCATAAATCATGCATAATCATGCACAGAATGCAATAGTGGCATATATGCATGCAGTTTCATAAAACCTGGCCGAGGTCAATGCAAACAGATTCCGAAATCATGCAATTAGATTCCCAAAATCATGCTTAAATTCATTTCTGTAAAAAACCGACTACATTTAAGGTCTGTAACTCTTGACCATCATATCTCATAAACGCTACATTTAAGGTCCGTAGTTAAGACCATCCAAAACGCTACATTTAAGGTCCATAGTGATGACCAATCAAAATGCTACATTTAAGGTCCGTAGTCATGACCAATCAAATGGCAACATTTAAGGTCTGCAACTCTCGACCATCATATCTCAATAACGGCTACATTTAAGGCTGGCAGCTACTCAGCCATCAAACACTTAGTTCCGCAAATCATGCCTTTCCGAAAATCAAAGTCAAGTATGCAATTAACCGGACACCATAAGGTCTTTCTTTTAATGTCTTAAAATCGGGGGTCGTTTTCATCAAAATGCTAGAGGTCCTTTAACAAAAGCCGGTTTCAAAATCACAAAGCAATGCCGATTTCAAAATCACGGAGCATATGCCGGTTTCAAATCATAATACAAATGCCAGTTTTGATTAAGGCCGATTTCAAGATCAAAGAGAAAATGCCGGTTTCAAATTACAATGCAAAGCCGATTTCAATTATTCCTTAAGGCCGGTTTCAGATTACAGTGCAAAGCCGATTTCAATTATTCTTTAAGGACGGTTTCAAATTACAATGCAAAGCCAATTTTAATTATTCTTTAAGACCGGTTTCAGATTACAATGCAAAGCCGATTTCAATTATTCTTTAATGTCGATTTCAAATCAAAGAGCTTATACGTCACTTTATGAAGCCGGTCTACTTTTTCATAAATAAATGACTGGTTATCATCTAAATCATGCAATAATTAAACTTCATGCGTGCGAACATTATGAAATAACTGAACATCATTAGTTATACTTGCATTAAAAACATGAATTTAAAAGGATGAGTACACTTGTATTAAACACATGATCAACAAAAGGTGAGTACTCTTGCCTGGATTGGATCTATGAACCCCTTACTTGGTTCTGGCTCAAAGTTCTTAGCGCCTTCACCGGGTCAATTGCCTAGCTTCCTATCCTAATTCCCAGGGCCATTACTTATAGACGTTGGGGTTGGTGGTAGTAGGTAGGGTAGGTCAACCGCTCGTACTTATTTGCTTGCTCCCCTGCCTTTCTAGAAGGTCAGCGGGGCTGTTGGGAGTAGGTTACCTACTGGCGTGGTCATCCTTACCTTAATCATATTTAGTCATCATATCAATTAATCGGGCTGTCAACTCTCCCTTGGCCACTCTTCATGCTTTCCGGTCAACTGTCGTTGACCGGATTAAATTTTCCTTCGTTCTGTCGTCTCAACACTTCCAGCCTCCTTCCTTCCTTTTCGACAATTGGCTTTAACTGGTTAAATTTTTCCTCACGATTTTTCGGTTAACAGGAATTGACCGAATTAATTTTCTTATTATCTTTTCTGGTCAACAATCACACAATTCCGGTCAACTTAACTACCCCGATTTGCCTTCTATTCTTATAAATTCTATTACTTTCGGTTAACTAACGTTGACCGGATAAACTCTCTTTCATGTTTTCGGTCAACTTGCGTTGACCGGTTATGTTTCCCTCACATCTTTCGGTCAACAGGCGTTGACCGGATGATGTTTTCCTTCACCTTTTTGCCATTCCCATGACACGAAAGAATTTGGTCCTTATATTTTCGATGACAGGAGGTCCCAAAGATTTAGTACATTACACTAGTCTGGTGACTCAAAGCATCCGAAACCACATTTGTATTCCCTGGCCGATACTGGATCTCACAATTGTAGTCCTTAAGGAAGTCGAACTATCGCCATTGCCTCATATTCAACTCTTTCTGTGAAAACAGATACTTGAGGCTTTTATTATCGGAGTACATAAAAATTTTCTCGTCTTACAAGTAGTGCCTCCAGATATTCAATGCAAAAACCATAGCGGCTAATTCCAAATCTTGGGTCGGGTAGTTCATCTTGTGGGTCTTCAACTGTCGAGACCCATAGGTGACCACCTTCCCATTCTGGATAAGAACAAATCCGAGCCCCATCTTGGAAGCATTGCAATACACCTTGAACCCACCAAAATCATCAGGAAAAGTCAAAATCGGTGTAGAAGTCAACCGATCATTCTACTCTTAGAAGCTATGATCACATTCCTTGGTCCATTCAAATCTTACTTCCTTCTTAGAAGTCAATCGGTCAGTTGATCCCAACTAGTGACGGTTTTGACCTTTTTTTGATCTACTGAGACACCTCCGTTAGAAATGACGTGGCTCAGAAATATAACCTCCTCAAGCCAAAATTCACATTTTTTCAACTTTGTGAATAATCGATGTTCCCTAAGGGTCTGAGGGACAATCCTCAAATGCTCCTCATGCTCCACAACACTCCTCGAATAGATCAGGATATCATCAATAAAGGCCACCACAAACTTATCTAGATAAGGCTAAAAGACCCAATTCATCAGATCCATAAACACTGCAGAAGCATTCATCAATCCAAACGGCATAATAAGGAACTCATAATGGCTATACCTCATTCGGAATGCCATTTCTGCCATATCATTCTGCTTGATCTAGAGCTGATAATACCCCGACTGAAGATCAATATTTGAGAACATTCAGATTCCTTACAATTGATCAAAAAGGTTATCAATCTGCGGCAATGGATACTTATTCTTTATCATGATTTGTTCAACTCACGATAATCCTCGTAAATCTGCAAGGCCCCATCCTTGTCCTTCTTCTTTACAAATAAGGCCGGAGCACCCCATAGAGAAACATTGGGTCTAATAAAACCCATATCAAGCAAATCCTGTAACTACTGTTTCAACTCTTTTAGCTCAGTAGGGGCCATGTGATAAGGATCCTCAAAATAGGCACCAATCCCAACACGAGATCAATTCTGAACTCAATCTCACGGTGTGGCGGTAGAGCAGACAACTTATCGGAAAACACATCCTAAAACTCGCACACAATTGGAATCTCCTTCGCAGACAATTCCTGACACTACACAATGCTAGCATAAGCTAGAAAGGCTTCACAACCACACTTCAACAAATGGCAAGCTCGGAGGGCCAAAATAAAGCTAGATGCTTCAACTCTCCGAATTCCCTGAATATGAAAAGGCTCACATTCTGGGATTGCAAAATCTACCTTGTTGTAGAAGCAGTCAATAGTTGTATGATACTTTAACAACCAATCTACACCCAGAATAATGTCAAATCATGCATATCACGAAGAATCAAATCCACAACGAAAGGCAACCCATTCACCTCAACAATGCACCCAGGGTAAGAAACATCGGCAATAACAGAGGATCCCATGGGCGTTGATATAACTAGAGAGAAATCAAGAGTCATGGGAGAGGATGTAATAAGATAGGCAAGTTAGGGAGAAACAAATAAATGCGTAGACCCGGAATAAAAAAGCACAGTACAAGAAATGCCACAAACAGAGAGAATACCTTCCACCATGTTATCTGATGCCTTGGCCTCACTTCCGGATAATGCAAAAGCTTTTCCTTATATAACAGGATTCGGAGCACGGACCCTTGACGGATGACGGCGTTCTTTAGCTATATGCCCCACTTGACCACAATTAAAACAGGCACTCGTCAATTTAAAACAAGGCCTACTCCCATGTGCCTTCCCACATTGCTAACATGGGCCCACTGAAGCTTGTGAAGACGACGAGGTCTGGCTACTCTTTCTATCAGAATCTGACTACTTTGATTTTTTGGACGGACTCCCAGAACTTGCACCAGAACTAGCACCAATACCACTTTTGCCTAGCGACTGCTTCTTGATGAACTCCTCCTTCGCAAGTTCTTGCTCATGAATCATGGCGCGATCCAACACATCAGCATAGCTTGTTAGCTTGAGGGTCGCCAACTGCTTGCGGATATCGTTCCGCAAGCCTTGTAGAAACTTCCTTGCCTTCCTTTCCTCATCTTCAACCATAAAAGAGGTGAACTGTGACAACTTAGTAAACTTGGCATCATACTCGGCCACGGTCTGACTACCATGCCTCAAACAGATAAACTCCTCCTTCTGGACACGAAGGCTAGAAGGGAAATACTTCTCCATAAATTTCTCCTCAAACATCGGCCAAGTAATCTCATCCTTAGGCATCCCCAAGGCTCTCTTATCCATCTGCCACTAGTGATGCGCCTCACCCTCTAACTGGTAGGATGCAAACAGAATCTGATCCTCCTCGGGGTATCGAATCAAAGTGAATACTTTCTTTAATCTTTCAAACCATGTGTCCCCTTTATTGGGGTCAGGCTCCCCTAAGAACTCTAGGGCTCGCTCTTGAATGAAGCAATCATAAGAAGATGGTCTCAAATTAGCAGGGGCCTGTACGGGAGCTGGAGCAAGAATAGGGGTGAGATTTCTTTGCTCCATATTCTCAATGATGTTTGCCTTTCGACCCAACAGATTCAAATATTTGGCCTCTCGGTCTTGTGGTTGACCACCTCTTTGCGAGCGTCTACGTCTAGGCGGCATGATTGGCTTTCGAAGACACTTCTAAAATAAGAAAAATTTTGAATTAGTCAAAAGATCGGGCTCTAATTATGACATTATAATCTACGTAATTAAATATGACCATCGTCCTAACTTAGTTCTAGTATAAGTTACACGGACTAGGGTAACTAGAACTATTCATCTTAACATAGTCATTCTATGCCTACATTCACCTATTCAGTCTTAGCCTATACTATCCTAAGTTTCTGTATAAGATCTAAATCAAAGCTAAAGCATCTTTCTCTAATACCGACTGTGACAAAACGTAATTCTACCGAGAATCTGACAGAGTTTCATCTATATAACGAACGTCCGCCAAATACTGAACCTATACAAAACCCTATACAATAACCATAACACATACATAGGATCCCAACTGTCTCAATTACACAATGTGTGGTGCCGATGTCATAACTTCGGGTATGATGTTGGTAGAGACAAGAAGCCACTAGGTAAACAAATATAACTATAAAAATCTACGAAAGCTACTACATCTATCATATACAGTGGAAACTAAACTATACATTTATCATCAGACACATATATAACCATAAGTATCAAAATAATTTATACAAATTTTATATCAATATACAGGTTATGAAGCTAAGCCCAAAAATCTCTACACATCGTGTCTAGCTGCCTATCCTACACCTATGGCCTACTTGGACTAGTCAAGTATAACAGTGTGCTTATCTTGAAGGAAAGAAGAAGTAAGGGTGAGCCAAATACTCAACAAGTGTAATATAAGCAAATCATAAGCAATTTGTATACAAATGAAATAAGAGATGAGAGGGAAATGATATGTAAGGATGCATGATGATATAAAATGTGTTTTTATGCACTTTTAGGATTACATTAATCTTTGCGGATTAGGGCCAATAAATTTTACTAGCTAAAAGTGTAGGAGAATGAGAAAAGGATCATGATACTCCACATGATCTCTAAGGCCGTGAGCTCTTATTTTAGACCCAGAGGAAGGGCCATCTACATATTATGCCTACGAACGGGCCAATAATGATATGCCCCACGTGTACCCCAGGGTCCAGAGGCAGTCCTCGTCTTTCTACAGTAATATCCTAAAACTTGTCAAGAGTATTACCCGCTATAGTACACGGTCAGAATAACTCTTAAGTTTCAACTATAATACCAATGGCATGCCAAGGGTTATTACCCTTCGTAATATAATTCTATGGTCCTAGTTTTATAATTTTTTATTCTTCAAGGGAAGGTCTACCAAACTTTTTTTTTTTTTACAATTTCTCTACCCAGGAGAACAATTTAGTCATACAATAAATTGTGAATTTCTCTTCGAATACTTGTATAATTTTTATCTTTCTTTCGAATTTAAGTCTTCTCACGACTTAATTGGTATGCATGGACAACATTATGCAAAGGAAAGTTTAGAAATTCTTACCACTAGGAGACAATTATAACTTTAGAGGCCTCCGGACCATATTTTCTTCCCAAATGGCACACAAACACATCTTCCTAGAGCTTACAATTAAACACATACAATTAAACATAGCTTACATAATAATTAATTAGGGTGGAATCATGCAAACTTAATAATTGCCTCGGATGAACAGTGTTAGGGCCAATTTAGAGCCTTCGGACGTGTTGAACTGGGAAATCAAATGCCTAACCAATGTATATACACAATTAGGACATAAGTAATACATAATTAAGGACAATTTGTGCATAGGGTTCGAATCAGAAGGGGTATGGGAGCTGGGCATGGGTTTAGGGCTTCGATGAAGAGAAATCCACGCAAAACGTGGGGAAAACGGACATCAAACCACAAATAATCTATGTAAGAGTCATGGGTTCCATGTTTTACATAATTTGGGTGGGTATTGGAATGAAAGTACCCAAGAGAAAATGAATAACAATCAAAAGAGAGGAAAAAGAGAGTATGAGTACATTTACCTCAACCCGATCTACCACTTTTATAACTAGCTCTCAAACGGATTCAAATTCATAGGCTTCGATCTCCTCCTTCTCTCTCTTATTCTTCACGCTCTCTTTCTCTCTTAGGGCTTGGATCACTGTAAAAAAAATTTTGTCAAGCCCAACACGGCCTTTAAAATAGATTGGCGCTCTGGTCACTGGATTCGGTGCTACCATCTAGGCTTGAGCCCATGGCAAGCCCAACCCTTCTTGAATTGGTGCCCTCTGCTGGGCTCGAGCTTGCAGCGAGCCCAACCTCAAATTTTCCTACAATAAGATTAATTCTCTAGTTTTTTCCAAATTCACTTATCCCAATCTTAATTATGTCAATTATATTAACTTAATTACTAGAATTACCATATTTTAGGAACCCAAAGCTTACACCCTAGCTTTATGGAAGTAGGTAGTCCAAATATTTGGTATTTATTAGCATATATTTTGTATATGTTATTTTATGATTTTTTAAAATATTACGGGACGTGTGTTGTGATATTTATCCACATGTATGTTATATATGCTATAGAGGAAAAATCACCCATTAGTATGGTGGCCATGAATGCATTTAATTTCATCTTATCGATGAGCTTTAATTTGCCCCTAGCCTCAACATTAAACCCAAATAGAAATTATTTCAGAGTTTCATTCGGGCTCTACCGAATCATTGCAAGGTGTCAAGGCTACTTTTCCTCCCTTCAATTGGAGGAAAATTATGGTAACAATTAATCTAGCAACTCCTAAAAGGACCGAATAGAAATGAGTGTCAGCTTATAGAACCAAATGCTTGCATCTCCCTTTAAAGTCAGAAGGAAATAGAGGCATAGTGTAGCATCCCTGTGACGGACTAGATTATTCTCCATTGAATAACCTCCGTCAATGGCAACACACACTCTAAAGCCCATAATTAACCTATGGACTCTACAGAAAATCCGGCAGAGTTTCCTCTGCAACTGGACGAAAACCAAACTGTACAACCTGTTCAAATATCTTGTACAAGCACACAACTAATGAAAAGGCTTAACTCAAAGCCTACAACACACCACACAGGATCACACATCTGCCATATCATCCATGGCTCCAATACAGTATTCCTACTCTACCGTATTAGATCTAGAGAGATGCCATCTAAATGAAACAAAACTCAAAACATTAATATAGACGCGGAAGCATACTAAAACATCGAATCTGCGGAAGCATAACAAAACCACAAAAATAACCACAGCAAGCCACGCTCAACCCTGAGTGGCTGTTTACAATTCGATCCAACTCTATGTCCAAATCCTTACTGCGCTCGCCGTCCAGCCAATCTCATCAAGCCAGCCTCTCCTTACTTTAACCAATCTGGCGCCGGCTAAGTGTTCTCATCTGAAAAGAAAAAACATAACAACAGTAAGAGTGAGCTAACAACTCAACAAGTATAATCATAAACAACTCTCGCAGGTATAAACAAGAATGGAAACGAGGAAAGATACTGGAACTCTCACTAACCACAAAGCAGGAGAGGGAACAGGAACATCTGGAATCTCTTGATTCTCATGCTCTCACAGTTACATTGGTTGGTCATTGTTTGGAATCACTTGGTTCTCACGGTTCTCACGGTTACATTGGTTGGAAATTAGTCATTATCATTATTACATTATCTTTGCGGACCCCGGCTAGTAGACCGTACTAACCAACGATACGAGAGAACGAGGACAGGAATGTGTTCGCTACACATTCTAAAGCCACGTCTACTATTTTAGGTCGGTAGCACACGACCATCGGTTGCATCCATGCAACAATCATCAAAACGACTACATCTCAATATGTAGCGTCACCGACACGCCCCACACCCCCGGGGACAAAGGCAATCTTCGTTCTTCCACAGTAGTTTCCTAAAGCATACCACATACATCATCCACTCCCACGAGCGGCCGGAATACGTGGCCAAGTATTCCTCGGGTTCACACCGTGATGGACATGGTATACTAAAGAATACTACCCATACGACTCAAGGTCTTAGTTTCAAGGTTAGGTTCAACACTTGGAGAGGGAAACCCACATTTGCCACACCCAATCACATCTCGGGAAATCTCATTCCCATCACAAGATCTCCAACCGGGAGATTACATCATCAAACACATCTTCATCCAGGAGATTACATCTTCACAAGCTTAATGTGGATTCCCTTCCATTCACGTCACGGTTCACAATATTCAACGGGACTCAATTCCCTTAATCCACAACAAGTCATCCAAGTTCACGAGAGAGATTAGATTCTTACCTCCGATGATCACATATCACTTTGGAACCTCTGGGACTCATCCCTTGCCTCCAGCACACGGATACACGTTTCGGAGCTTACATTTACGTTTAAACATTTAAACGTTATATCAATAACAATTATGGAAGCATAACACTTATATTTCTCATTTCATTTTTGGTGAATGATAACACATTTCCTTTTGAACACCCGGACGCCGCACATGGTTCGATACTTGGAAATCAGCTGTCCAGTGGATTCGTACGCACAATTCGTACACGAGGTATCACATTTGGGTTCGATTTAACTTATCACGATGATGAAAGCATGCAACTTCCCTTTCAATTTCGGATAAACAATTACGGGGAACTTTTAAGGCTCCCGGATGCCACGAACGGGTCAAATCTTGTGGGATCCGGCATCCGGTCGATATATACATACAATTAGAACACGGGGATTCACATTCTAGGGTCATTCCATCATTTTACGAAGGTGACAACATGCAATTATCACCTCCGGTCTCGGGTGAACAGTAACAGCGCCCGTTTAGAGGGCTCGGACGGCGCGAACAGGTCGAGACGTGCGAGATCGGACCCGCGGTCGACATATATGCATCAATGGGACGTGGGGATTCACATTTTAGGGTCAATTTCATGATACACGGGCGGGAAACGGGAAACCCCCAATTTTTCATCGGTTAGGATTTCGGTGAAACCAAACCGGGCGGATCAGACATGATTCGGACAAACAACTACATATTCTTGGACCTCAAGGTATGGGTTTCATGGTTCTAACGTTCACCGTGGGTATCGACACAAAATACCCAACAAAAATACATAAAACATTGAAAGAGAACGAGAAGTGGGTATGAGAACACTTGCCTCGACGCGTGCTTTCACTTTTATACCTGGATCTCGGACGGAATCGGACTCTCGGGCTCGATCTCCCTTCTTCTCTCTCTAGAGTCGCCCCTCTCTCTCTCTCTAAAACCCTCGGCTGATCAGAAAATGATGGAGAAGGGAAACTCGGCACGTATTTATACTACGCGTTCCGCTCGAGCGCAGTTCGAGTGGGAAGCAAGCGGCCGCGCCACAGGCTGTCCGCCACTCGAGCAGAGGAGCGGCCCCGCTTCTGGTTTTTTCGCTTGATAGGAGGGCTCGAGCGCCCTGAGGGTGCCGGTCTGAGCCGCGGCAAGCCAGCAGCAAGCCTACGCCGCATTTTCACCGTTCGGGACCCATTTTGACCATTCTGACCCAATCTTTCACATCCTAGGGCCTTGTCCCAGATTATATAACCTTAATAAACCATGATTATCATGCTTTAAAACCCGAAATCATATTTTCAAAGTTACATAACTCGGTTTACAGTTTTCGATCCTGATTTACCGATTTTGGCTCGTGAAGCTGTTCATCCGATTCCTGTCATACCTTTTGACCATGATACACCCATATTATCTTAATTGCCCTCCAATTATTATTTCCTTAACTCGGAACCTCACAATTCTCCCCCACTTATAAAAATTTCGATCTCAAAATTTAACGAACCTCAAGCATTGAATTGTTCTAGTCCTCATCACAAAACAGGTCCTTAGCCTTTCAAAACAGCCCAATCCGATCACTTATCGATTCTCTCAACCATCGATACAAGGAAGACCTTATAACGATCCTCCACATTTCAAAAGTGACCTACAATAATGCCGGATATTCATCCAATTCAATCCGATACTTCGAACGGATCCATGAACTTTCACTTCAATTCATTCCAAGCCTCGAAAGAAATCGGTCACTAGAACCTCAACCGTATTTATAAATCTCTGGGCCACGGGCCCACAACGCTTACTCTACGCAACTCTAATTAATCCTCAAATCATCTAATTACGCCACACTCAAAACGATAATCATGACGATCACCCACAGAGTGGACAGAACTTTCAATCCTCTCAAAATTTCGCTCACTTACCAACCTCAAGATTCCGTTGGCATTTCAACGAGCCAACTGACCAAGCAAGAACAGGACATTCTAACACCCAGTCATTTGGACTTACAAGCAGTTCATCTTTCACATCCACCATGAAGCTACAAAGACGTATGTCCAAAGAATCGCAGCATCAATTGCCAACATTGATGCCTGCTATCCCTTACAAGAAAACACCGAGGTTCACCTACCCATCCTTTAGACAAATCTATCCTTGAAGACAATGCCTCTGAAATTTCCTGAGAAAACCTCAATGGTCAATCCCGACACACACGTGGGGGTAACAATAACCTAGACTCCTCCCCCACTTACCTCAAAGATATAACATTCCACAAGAACTTATCAGACCCATTAGGGGTCAACCCAAATGTTACGAGCGCCAATCACCCTATCTGGTTAGATTCAAGATGACTGTACATTTCCACGACACAGATCGCCCTTCCCAATCAGCCACTACTTAAAATCCTAAGTCCTCAAAATCACGCAATCACAAAGTCACAAGCTTAGGAAGGCATTTTCCCAACTAAATTCTCATTCCTTTCTCACTGGGACATGCGAGTTATCAGTTATCCATAAATCATGACTCAATCCTTAGGCAATCTACACACGCCATCGATATCTTTGAATTCCTCAATGAAGCCACCTCAACATGGACCCAAATATGGTCGAAAGATCGAACTCATAAAATTTCATGAAATGCCAACGACCCTTCAAAACCCAAACGACGTTTTCTAGACTTCATAGTGACCGTATCCTTAACTTGGATACTGTCGAGGCTACCCCACTTGTTGATCCATATTTAACACACTTTGGGCCCAAATCGATCTTAGAATTCATCAAGCCTTCAAAACTGCCCACGGACTACGCCCATCCGTCCGCAAAATCTGATCATCCAATCATTAGTCTCCTAGCCAAATTTTGAAATTCGTGAACCACCTTATTCGTCCATCTATTTACCTCGAAGGCTCTGGAATAGGTTACTGTGATACCCAAACCGATACTTCCACGGCCCTGCTTAAGTTCCTCAACGATTAGCATCGATTCAACATGACCTCGAATTACCGTTCACAAGATAACTCAACCGAATCTTTCTTTTTGATAATATCCCCGATCAAATGGTCTACAAGAAAGACGATATCAATTTCTTGATACCTCGATCGATTCAAACTCATGCATCAAATCCTACAACCTGATTGCGAGATGCTATCCTTTACCAAACCCACTACAATAGCACTGCAGTTCGCCCATCGAACTGCTATTACGATCAGACTAAGACTTAATACTTTAACTATCTCAAGTTCATATCCAAAATTGCACAATCTAATCACAAGGCACAAAAGGTTTACCAACACAATGCAGATTGACCCAATAACTTACTGACCAAATCATTTAAACGTTATGACAAGATCAGCACCACAAGATGGTTCAAGTTAACCAGACCAATGGTATCCACAAACTCAAAGAACATCACAACCTTGATATCATCTGTATCAAACTTAGATCCTAGTTTCAAAGCCTCTTCGGAAAGACATTTGTCCACGACTCATCCATGGACAGCCACTTTCATATATCCTTTGCCCTTCCGAACACTGGGTCACCTTTATCATTTCTGCCAAGCCTAGGTCCTCCCAATTACACATAACTCGAAACAAATCGAGACATGAGTTTGGAATCTCCAAAATAACTTTGGATCACAATATTATACCCAAGAACCTTACCTCTTTTCACGACATGTGACATATTAATACTTTGAGTTCATACCGTAGGACTCCGATTGAAAACACCGAACCTTTTCACCACCTGCCCAGGACTAAAGATATCCTTAAATCTCGTGATCGGACTATCCACTATTGAGACACGCTCCCAAGAGTCTCATCGACACAAAATCAATC
>JAODPA010080155.1:0-26818 GCA_025585075.1 Nepenthes mirabilis | reverse complement strand
GATATATAGTAATGGTAGAAAATATTTATATGTTGGTATGCTTGAAACAATATTAATCAGTTATGTGATTACTTCCGTATCTCGTTGACAAAATCTAGTAAAAATATTAATCGCGTTAACTTTGGTGGTGTAAGTATATTTATTGGCACTCTATGGCTAAGTTGAGGAGGGAGTATAAAAATATTAAGGTGTCGAGTCGAATGGAAAGCTACGAAACCTTAGTGTAGTCGACACTTTTTCGATACTTAATCCATATTCCGGAGGTTGAGGTCGTTAATATTACGAAGGGATATTTATGACCTAGTGATCATCGTAGAGAATGATATCTAGGATATCATTGGTGAGGGGTATTTGAGATGGCATGAGTATGCTACGAGTACAGCCTCTAGGAGGACTGTAGGGATAGTGAGGATACTATGGACATCGGGAGAGTAAATATGTAACATTTGGTTCACTATGGTAGAACAACGTCCAGGGAGATTCTTGTTATGTTGTACAGTGGTGACCTCAAATTGAGTTGATAATTAGATTCTTGTTATCTCATACAGTTAATCAAAAGGGATGATTATAACCGAGTGACCATCATAGAGGATGATATTTGGGATATCATTGACGAGGGGTATCAGAGATGGTATGAGTATGCTACGGGTACAACTTCTGAGAAAATTGTAGGGGTAATGGGGATACCATGGATACCAGGTAACCTCATGAGACTCACCCAACCATCGAGGGCGTAAATACGTGGCCTTTGGTTCACTATGGTAGAATAAGGTCCATGGAGACTGCTGTCATTCATACAGTTGTGATATCGTATTGAGCTGATGATTGGATTCAACGGAATCCATGTTACTTCCTTGATACTTAGCCATTCATGTGGCCTTTGGGTCGTAGACACGACATGTTATTGAGTCTCAGACAGTGGTTGATATATTACCTGCTATTATCGATATTATTCATTGTGTTATTGTTCGGGATGCTTAATTATACTCATCTATTATTGATTATATTTACTTGTTGGGCATTCAGCTTACTCTTATATTTTATTGGCTCTAAATTAGACAGGTTGATATCAGGACAGGAAAGAGATCAGGTGACTATTGGGTAGCCATCAGTCAGAGATAATATCAGAGAGTGAGACTTCAATGATAAATATATGAGATTTTGTTATATTTGGATATTTATTAGAGTTTTAATTACGATGAATTGACATTTGAATATTATTATTTTTCTTTCGAAAAATTTATTATCGGTGTTATGGATATTTATTTAATGATATATTTATGATTGATTATTAATGGTGTTAAATGATAGAATTGAGTTCGTTTAAACTGCTTGATAACGTGTAATTGATAATTTTAGATGATTCAAAACCTTCACTATGACGGTCTGGCTCAGGTTCAGGGACTCCGAGCTCGGGTCGTTACAAGAAGAGAACTCTAAAGAACAAGTGAGTCTTTCGACTAAAGACATCTGAGGACACTATACAGCTGAGGTACAAGGTATGGCTTGTAGTAAAAGGCTTCAATCAGCGCAAAGGCGTGGATTTTGATGAAATCTTTGTGCCAGTGGTAAAAATATCCTTGGTTCGTGTTGTGCTTGGTTTGGCGGTTGTTCTGAACATGGAGAAAAAGCAACTGGACGTTCGGATAGCATTCTTTCACGGTGACCTGGAAGAGAAAATTTACATAGAACAACTGAAGAGGTTTGAGGTCAAGGGGAAGGAAGGTTTAGTATGTCGTCTGAAAAATAGCCTGCATGGACTAAAACAGGCTCCAAGATAGTGGTACAAGAAGTTTGACTCTATCATGGTCAAACAAGAATACCAAAAGATTATTTCTGACCACTGCGTCTTTGTGTAGAGATTTTCTAAGGATGACTTTGTCATCCTTCTCCTCTATGTGGATAACATGCTAATTGTCGAACAAAATAGTACTCGGATCAAGAAGCTAAAGAAACAATTGGGACATTCATTTGCAATGAAAGACCTCAGATCGTCGAAACAGATTCTAGGGATCAGAATTTTTCGTGACCGTGAGAACAAGAAGCTCTAGTTGTCTCAGGAAAGCTTTGTTGAAAAAGTGTTACAGCGCTTTAACATGGACAGATCTAAGCCAGTGAGTACTCCACAGCTAGCCACTTCAAATTGACTAAGAAGCAATGTTCATCCTCGGACACAGAAAAGGCCTGCATGACAGGAATAACGTTTTCCTCAGCCATTGGTAGCTTGATGTACATAGTTGTTTGTACCAGACCGGACATTGCTCATGCGGTCAATATTATCAGCAGATTTCTTTCAAATCAAAGGATTGAGCATTGGTCTGCTGTGAAGTAGATTCTTAGATATCTCCGAGAGACTTCAAAGATGTGTCTATAATTTGGAGGTGAGAAGCTCCAATTAGTTAGCTACATAGACGCGGATATGGCTAGGGACATTGATTATTGGAAATCCACCTTAGGGTATTTAGTCAAGTTTACCGTTGGAGCCGTCTCTTGGCAATCTGGGTTGCAAAACTACATTACCCTTTCTACTATGAAGGCGGAGTTTATTGCTGTGACCAAAGCCAACAAGGAGACGTTATGGATGAAAAAGTTCATTCAAGAATTGGGCCTAAGGTAAAAAAAAATATGTAGTACTCTGTGATAGTCAGAGTACTATATATCTTTGCAAGAGTTTCTCATTCCATTCAAGATTGAAGCACATTGATATTCGATACCACTAGGTGAGAAATATCATTAAAGAAGGGTGGCTATCAGTAGAAAAGGTCCGGACAGATGAGAATGAGTCAGCCATAATGACCAAAGTTTTACCGAAGGAAAAGCTGGAAGTTTGTTGTGGTATCGCTGGGCTAGCTAATTTTTGTTCTCACTCGGTCGTGAGGGGAAGTTTGTTGGGAGTCACTGCCGTGTGAAAGTCCTGATGGTCCGAGAACTTCAAGAATGTACGAGGACCTTGTGAGGCTCAGGTTCGCAGACATATGCATTGAATGTCCACGGACAGTGAAAAGTGTCTTTGGCGTGAGAAATCTTTGTCAATGTGGGCATTGATTGGTCGGTTAGAAATGGATATCCTGCAAGACTGACATCTACAGTAGACGTACAATTGACCTATCACTTTTGGTAGTTGAAGGACATCATCTTCTGGAAGCCTGCATGCATCGCCTGCAAGACATGGGTGTGCATGCTGTTGCAGGCCTTGAGAGTTGTGCGCCAACCACCATGCAGCCAAGGTGGTTGGTTGTCTTCTTGCCAGTGTATATATATATTTATTTATTTATTTGCATACTTAGAAAGTGGTGGTGTTTGAAACTTTTGTATGAGATAGAGAAGAAGAAGAGTGAAAGAAAAGAGAGTTGTAAGAGAATAACACAAAGAGTGTTGTTCGTGTCTGTTCTTGATTACCGCCCTATGTGATTTGTGTAATAAAAATCTCATACTCAGTGATTTATACGGGAGTTTGGTGTCCTATGATTTTTTCCTTATTTTAGAAGGGTTTTTAACGTAAAATATCTGGTGTTCACTTTTCTTATTATTCTTCTTTCCCTTTTCTGTGAGTGCGCCACAGGGTGTTTGTGGACCGGCCGGCCATCCTGACGCCAACATCCATAACATTAGAGCAACTATGGATATAATTTTTTCAAATACGTGGTTAGGATAGAAGTGAATGTGTAAACTACATGAATGTTGGCATTGTTTTGCATGGCTGAGTACGGGTGAGTTTACTTTGAATGCACAAGTATGTGATGTATGCCACGAGTTTAACTTACTTTGGATTGCCAAAAAAAAGGACTTGCTTTAAGTTAGCTGACATGAGCAGTGCCACACTGCCACATGGAAAACATGCTTCATTGTTTCTGCTTCTTATCATTGACCTTGAGCTCCAAGCATGTCTGAAATCTCGTTTACAAACTGGGTCCTAATAATCTGATCTTAGTTTATCCAGCTTGAGGAACGGAATTTTTTGTTCTTATTTTTGCCCCAAGAATGGTGCCCATTTTCCTTGTTTAACTCAACAAAAAGAAGGTACACTATTTATTTTCTATCATCCTCCCTCTTTTTTATTTCCAAAGATGTTGGTGTTGGGATCATTCCCATATGGAAGTCCTTAGGACTTGAACAAAGCACGGATATGTTGAGAGGATAAAATTTCGGTCAACAAAGTTGACCAGAGTCAACTCTTTCGGTCAACTTTTTCATTCAATATGTTGACCGTAATAAATTGTGAGTCATCTGAAGAAGCGAGACAGGCTACTTCAACCGGTCAACGTGTGGTTGACCGGCTAAAATAAAGCGACGGATATCAGAGTTTGACATACTATATTTGGGAGATCTGAATGACTGTTATACCAAAAAAGTGTACAATTGACCTGCCCTTCTGGGTGGTTGGTGAAAGTCTTTCTCGGGACTCCAAAGGCAGATCGGTCTGTAGAAGCAGGCATGCGCCGCCTGCTATAAGATCTGGCATGCGCATGTAGACAGACCTTGGAAGTTGAGTACCAACCACTGAGCTATGGTGATAGGCGTGTATATATATATGTACACTTTGCACATAGCGAGGGAGAGTTAGAAGAGGTGAGTTACAAGACAAGAACAAAGAGAAAGATAAGACACCGACCAAGTTGAGAAAGAGTGTAACAGAGGAGTGAAAGTGAAAAGAAAGAGAGTTGTGAGTGAAACAAAGTGAGAGAGAGCTTTTGTTTGCTTTTGCTTTATTATTATTTTCGCCTCCTGTAACTTTGTCATACTTAGTAATTCGTTGTGGATTTTGTGTCTCGTGATTTTTTTCTTAATTTAGAAGGATTTTTCACGTAAAATTTAGTACTCGTTTCTTTTCTTTACTCTCTACTTCATAGTGCTCATTGTGCCCTATTAGTTGGCCGTCCATTCTAGCCAACAGAAGAAACTATTCCCTCATTCTGATCAGGAGGCTACCCGTTGCCCTCCAACAAGTGGTATCAGAGACGGGTTGACAATTTCGTCTGAATGGTGTCATCATCCTCAAAGAACTTGCCATTCAGTGTAGAACAGTTCAATGGGTAGGGCAACTTTATCCTCTGACAGGAGAGGATGAAGAATATTTTAACAAGAAAAGGAATAATCAAAACATTGAGGAAGAAGGAAGATAAGCCGAAAAGCCTATTAGAGGAAGACTGGCAAGATAAACGAGATCTTGCCAATTGTACTATCAAACTATGTCTGGCGGACAATACGCTCCAGGAGGTCCTTGGCTTGACTGATCCGACGAAGGTGTGGGAGAAGCTTGAAATCCGATACAAGTCTAAATTCTTGACAACCAGGCTTCATATTAAGAAATAGTTCTATGGCCTGCGGCTATCAGAATGTGGTAGCCTTGATAAGCATTTGGACGACTTCAATCGGATTGTAACTCAGATGTCCGCCCTTGATGAGGTAATCAAGGAGGAGGATAAGGCACTAGTGTTGTTGGCCTCTCTACCAGCCTCTTATAATCATATTGTCACCACCTTACTGTTTGGGAAAGATATTCTCAAACTAGACGAGGTCATCGCCTCCCTACTTATGAATGAGTCAAGGCGATCACAAGGGGTTTCGACGTCTTCTCATAGTGAAGTACTTGTGACCGAGTTCAGGGGACGAAATAAAGGTCGAAGCCAGAAGCCTGGAGAGAAGGGACGGAGAAAATCTCGTTCAAAGTATCAAAAACTTGAGTACCATCATTGTAGCAAAAAGGGCCATATCAAGAAGCAGTACTTCAAATGGAAGTGCGAGATCGCCGAGAAGAAAAAAGGAGAAAAAGGACGAAATGAGGACAAGTCCTCCGTCTCAGTGGTCACAGGAGGCGACCTCCTGGTGACATGTGAAGAACACGTGGCAAACCCATTGGACGAGGAGTCCGACTGAGTAATTGACTCTGGTGCCACATTGCACGCCACGTCAAAAAGGGGTTGTTCACATCCTATACTCCAAGAAACTTTGGAGTGATAAGGATGGGTAATGAAGGAACGTCCCAAATTGTCAGCAAGGGTGACATTGTGCTGGTCACCAATAATGGGACGAAGGTGATATTAAAGGACGTTCGACACGTTCCTGACATCAAGCTTAATAACATCTTAGCAGGTCGGCTGGATGATGAAAGTTATTATAGCACCTTCTGTGAATGTGAGTGAAAACTTGCCAGAGGCTCTTTCGTGGTGGCAAGAGGAAAAAGGTGCTCCGGCCTGTACATCATGAAGGCGTTCGCAATGGTCAGAGATGTAAATGCTGCTACCGGCAAGGAAACTGAGGACTTATGGTATAGAAGGTTGGGCCACATAAGTGAACGCAGACTAAATCATCTGGCTAGGAAGGGCCTTATTGTCATAGAAAAGGAGGACGGATTAATGATGTGTCCTCACTGCTTGGCTGCCAAATAGAGGAGAGTATCGTTTCATGGAGACTTATCCGTCCCAAAGGCAGAACTACTTAAGCTCATCCACACAAATGTGTGTGGACCATTCAAAGAAAAATCATTCACTGGAGCTTAATATTTTGTCTCTTTCATTGATGACCGTTCCAAAAAATTGTGGGTCTATCCGTTGAAGTCCAAGGACCAAGTCCTTGGTGTGTTTGAGCAATTTCATGCTCTTGTGAAGCGTCAGATAAGGAAGAAACTAAAGGCTGTCCAGAGTGGTAATGTCGGCGAATACTTGGGACCTTTTGATACCTATTGTCGGTCACGTGGTATTAGATATCAGAAGACGCCTCCAAAGACGCCACAGTTGAATGGAGTAGTTGAGCGGATGAACCGCATACTTCTAGAAAGAGTATGGTGTATGCTCTCGGAAACTGTGCTCCCCGAACACTTCTGGCGGAAGCACTGAAGACGGCGGCCTATATTATAAATAGGTTGCCCAGTAAACCCTTAAAGGGTAAAGTGCAGGAGAAGATATGGTCAAATAAGGAACCATCTTATGATCACCTGCGAGTGTTTGGATGTAAAGCCTTTGTCCATATTCTAAGAAACGAAAGGACAAAGTTGGAGCCAAAGACGATACAGTGCATCTTTCTGGGCTATAGGGAAGATGAGCTGGGCTACTGGTTCTATGATCCAGCTACTAGAAGGCTCGTTCGGTCAAGGGACGTAACCTTTGCTGAAAATGAGATGATTGAAGACAATGGCAGGAAGGCTAGGTGTGATAGTGAGCGAACGGACAATGTAGTGTCGAAATTGTCCATCCGGTACCTCTAGAAGATAAGGACAGCGGTCCTGAGGTGATTGAAGAAATAATGGCTCCTAAAGGTCAGGATGAAATCATTCCTCAACCGGCCGAGGATCTACCTGTCAGACGATCCTCACGAAATAGACTGTCGTCCGTCCTTCTGTCGCCCAGTGAGTATGTTATGCTCACTGATGCCGAAGAATCTAAAACTTATGAAGAGGCTACGGAGAATGAGAATAAGGAGAAGTGGTTGGAAGCCATGAAGGAGGAGATATGTTCTCTTCATGAAAATCACACATTCGACCTAATCAAGCTTCATAAGGGGAAGAGAGCCATAAAGAACAAGTGAGCCTTTTGATTAAAGACTCCTGAAAACACCATGCAGCTGAGATACAAGGCGAGGTTAGTGGTGAAAAGTTTAGGTTAACGGAAAGGAGTTGATTTTGATAAAATTTTTGCTCCGGTGGTAAAGATGTCTTCCATAAGAGTCGTGCTCGGCTTGGCGGCCATCCAAGACCTTTAGGTAGAGCAGATAGATGTCCAGACGGCTTTCCTCCATTATGAGCTTGAAGACGAAATTTACATGGAACAGTCGAAGGGGTTTGTGGCTAGGGGGAAGCAACAACTTGTCTATCATCTGAGAAAAAGTTTGTATGGTCTGAAGCAAGCTCCTCGATAGTGGTACAAGAAGTTTGAGTCGGTTATGGCCCATCAGGGATACCGGATGACTACTTGTGACCACTGTGTATTTTTGCAGAGGTTTTCAGATGATGATTTTGTCATCCTTCTCCTATACGTGGATGACATGTTGATCGTCGGATGCAACGGTGCTCGGATAAAAGAGTTGAAAGAGCAGCTTAGGCAGTCATTTGCTGTGAAGGACCTTGGATCGGCGAAGCAAATTCTGGGAGTCAGAATCATATGCGATCGAGAGGCAAGAAAGTTGTGACTGTCGTAAGAAAGCTATATTGAAAGGTGCTCTGGCGTTTCAATAAGGATAAGTCAAAGCCCGTGAGCACACCATTGGCGATTGGCGAACCATCATAAGTTAAGCACTCGCCAATGTCCGTCCTCAGATGATGAGAAGAAATACATGAGAGGTGTTCCCTACTCTTCAACTGTGGAAAGCTTGATGTATGTCTCGGTATGCACTAGATCGGATATAGCTCATGTTGTTGGGACAGTTAGCCAGTTTCTGTCCAATCCGAGAAAGTAGCACTAGTTTACAGTGAAGTGGATTCTAAGGTACATCCGAGGAACTTCCAAAAGATGCCTGTATCTTAGAAGCGATAAACCCTAGCTAGTGTGCTACTCGGATGCTGATATGGCCGGTGACATAAACTCGCGCAAGTCTACTTCAGGTTACTTGGTGAAATTTACAGGGGGTGCAGTCTATTGGCAGTCCAAGTTACAGAAGTGTGTGACCCTATCCACTACTGAAGCCGAGTACATCGTAGTAACGGAGGCTTGCAAGGAAATGTTATGGATGAAGGAGTTTGTTCAAGAATTGGGCATTGAACAGGAGAGATATGTGGTACTCTGTGATAGCCATAGTGCCATTCATCTATGCAAAAACTTCTCATTTTATTCAGATCAAAGCATATTAATGTGCAATATCACTGGGTAAGAGATATACTTGAAGATAGTCTATTGTCTTTGGACAATGTTGACACTCAGAAGAACAGAGCAGATATGATGACCAAGATTCAACTGAAGGGAAAGAATGAAGCATGCTACAAGATAGCTGGGTTAACGGATTTAACTTCCTCACGGTCGTGAGGTGAAGTTTGTTGGGATCACTCCCGTGTGGAAGTCCTTAGGACTTGAACAAAGCACGGATGTGCTGGGAGGATGAAATTTTGGTCAACTTTTTCGATTAATATGTTGACCGTCATAAGTTGTGAGTCATCTGAAGAAGCAAGACAGGCTACTTCGATTGGTCAACGATGTGGTTGACCGGCAAAAATGAAGCGATGAACATCAAAGTTTGACATGCCATATTTGGAAGATCTGAATGACTGTCATAACCAAAAAGTGTACAATTGACCTAATCTTCTGGGTGGTTGGTGGAAGTCATTTTCGGGACTCCAAAGGCTGATCGGTCTGCAGAAGCAGGTATGCGTCGCCTACTACAGGATCAGACATGCGCATGCAGGTAGACCTTGGAAGTTGAGTATCAACTACTAAGCTATGGTGATTGGCGTGTGTATATATATGTACACTTTGCACATAGCGAAGGAGTGTTAGAAGAGGTGAGTTACAAGACAATAACAATGAGAAAGAGAAGAAACTGGCCAAGTTGAGAAAGAGTGTAACAGAGAAGTGAAAGTGAAAAGAAAGAGAGTTGTGAGTGAAACAAAGTGAGAGAGAGCTTTTGTTTGCTTTTGCTTTATTCTTATTTTCGCCTCCTGTAACTTTGTCATACTTAGTAATTCGTTGTGGATTTTGTGTCTCGTGATTTTTTCCTTAGAAGGATTTTTCACGTAAAATTTAGTACTCGTTTCTTTTCTTTACTCTCTACTTCACAGTGCTCATTGTGCCCTATTAGTTGGCCGTCCATTCCAGCCAACAGAAGAAACTATTCCCTCATTCTGATTAGGAGGCTACCCGTTGCCCGCCAACAGTTGGATTAGTGCAGTATCCTACTTTAATTTTAACATTTGCTCTAATCACATACACCCATAAAACAGGAGCTTCATTGGGTTTGTGATTTATTAACGTGCTTTCCTAACCTACCTTTCAAGAATGCATTCTTGAACAATGATATCATCCTTTGCATATATGCTGACAGCTTGAGTCTCTTTTTCAACACAGCTGTTGAACTGTTGTGATTGCTTACCAACTGTCATCTTCTCCATCTTAAACCTAGCAAGTGATTTATTCTAACTCCTGAGAGTTTTCTTTGGTTGGTTCAGAAGCTTCTGCGAATCAAAACCTGCAGAGTACAGCATCTTCTTTTTTGTTTGACCCAAACCTGCCGGAGTACATCTTCTTTTGAGTGTGACCCCCACACCCAACTTTAGCCACACCCCTCCCTTCTGCCAAGAAAAAAAAAAAATCCATTTTTGGCAATTTGGTTTTTGTATGCAAGGAGTGAGAATTGTGGAAGTAGGAAATAAATGGCTACAGAATGGATCAATGCTTAGTTGATGGTGATTCAGCACTCTCGCTCACATTTGTTCTTATTACTCTGCTTTTCATAAGCACCCCTGCTTGGATATGAAGTGATAAAATAAGATGAGGTTTGGTTTTCAAATTTCATTGGCCGTATTGCAATTTCCACCAATTGCATATGATAATGTATCGTAAATCAAGATTATCCCATGCCCTCCTATTGCCTGCTTGCACTACCATGCATCAGCAGTTTTTTGCAGTGTTAAAAAATTGGACTATTGCAGCTGCCGCTTGTATAGGTATTGCTTTTGTATATGCTAATTTACACCTGCAAAGATCAAGCTTCTCGGTATTTCAAGTGAATGAAAAGAAACAAACAGAAAAGGTATGCTGTCTTGATGTTCGAAGTAGAGTGTAGCATATTTCCCCTGCTTTGTGGGAAGCAAGTGTTTGTAGAGTTAGTTTTCCACACATGCTATATAAGCTAGTTTTACTCGTAGAATATTTTGGAATGCCTTGAAGCAACACTTTTGAATGGAACCCTTAGCTTACGAATATGTTATGTTTAAGGACAAGTTTTGTTTTATCCAAACAGGTTAGGGTGGTAGGTAAAGGCAATGTGGGTTGTCACGGTTTGGCTTCATGGTCACATGTTCGAGTCTTACTGCTACATGCCTTGACTATCTGCTGCGTGGCCTTTGCGGGTAAGGCCATGCATCTAAAGTTTGACTGAAGCCCACAAAATGGGGTTTAGGATTCTTCATTACCAAAATATATAAAGGAACAGAATAATATATCTCATAAAACTTACTTTTCCATGAAGACATTATGTATTTACTCTATGGACAAGGTTATATCCCCAAGACCAGAGAAGATCTCGAGAACAAAAAAAGTCACAGTTGAGAGACAGTTTGAGAATTCTGGTTCAGCGGAGGCTGTCAAGGTTTGAGAGAATAACTAAACAAGAGAAATAAGCTTATAGCATAAAGAGACCATCAACAGTGTCCAACACTCCAAAATTGAGTTCCATGATCAAATGCAATGATTCCAACCGGGATAGGCTGAGAGAGCTTCTATTTGAGGCTTTATCTAATGTTTCTAGTGAGGCCAACGAAAGTATTAGAGAAGAGGTGGATGCGTGTGATCCAATCCAAGTTGCCATATCTGTGGAGTCCACAATGTTTGAAAAGTGGGGCAGCTCAATGTTGGGTTTGATCATTTCGTTGTGGATAACTCAACAAACAAGTTTTATCATCGATGGATCACACAGGCTTTGTGTAATGATTGGAGTGGCAAATTCCGGAGTGGAATTTGCCAGAGAGGATTTCTCCAGAGTGGATTTCTGGAGAGGAAATTTGGAAAAGTTTTCCGAAGTGAAAAATGCCGGGCAGCAGATGTCCGGTCTACGAGTAGACCAGCTAAGATTAGAGAGGACTTCCAGAGAGCATCTTCTGAAGTGGAAATGCAGAGTGCATTTTCTAGAGATCGAATTGCCGAAGTGGCAAAATGGCAGAGTGCACATTTGTCGGAGTGCACATTTGGCGGAGTGGCCAAATGGTGAAGTGATGCACAGCTGGCAAAGTGGAAGACTCCACGAATAGAGTGGAAGACTCCGCGAACATAGTTGTCTCCGTGGACAGAATGGAAGACTCCGCAGACTGACTGGCATTGCGGACGGAGTGACTTCACAGACTAAGTAAGGACTTGTGCGCAGGGAAGAAGTTGGCAGCTGGGCAGCACAAGCAAGTCAATGGGAGGTTGACCGGTTGAAAGCAGAATCCGGTCAACGGTATGTTGACCGGCTGAATAATGTCCATGGACTTGTACGCAAGAAATGGTCTGCGGACAAGTGAGCAACAAGAACCGAGGTCATTGTAGAAGGATTATGTGTCCCATGATTTTTTTATTATTTTGGAAGGATTTTTCACGTAAAATATATGTATTCTCCTCTACTGCCTCATTCTTCTTCCATTACTATTTGTTCCTAATTTGCCGGTTCGACACCATTTTTCCCCAACACTCAATTTGTAGCAACTATTGGGGTCACTCCCTCGTGGTATCGTTGTCCGCGGACTCAAATGAGGAAAAGGACGTGGACTTTTGGAGTTGTTCGAGAAACCTATCATGACGGACAATGACTCATTAAAGGCGTCATGTCCGAGAGGTAACTGAGGACAAGGACGATGTCGCTAAAAGCCTAGGCGTTGACTCTCTCTCTTTCCGTAGGCCTGCTATAGCCGTGTTTTACAGGTGGACAGTTGACCCACTCTGATTGGAGGCAGCTACAACTTTCAAGGTATTAGGCCTGCCACTCTGGCATGCCGGGCATGCGCTTGCCGTGGCAGGCCTAGGGGGTGTGGTCCTGCCACCCTATTGCTAGTAGGGTGGCTGGCCAGCCACTAGGCCCTCTTGTGTATATAAAGGCTTGTGCCCTTACTTGTCTCAGTGTGAGTCTTGGAGTGCTGTGTGTCTTGGAGAGCAGTCTTGGAGTGAGCTTTGAGAGAGCTGTGGGCGAATTTTATTGTAAAGATAGAGAGACACCTTTTAGATAGAGATTGAGTAATATACACTTGAGATTGTTTTCTTTTGCTTGGACTTTGTGTAGCTAACATTATTATAAACAATCAATACTTTATTGTGCATTCTTTAGTAGTTTTTTCCTTGGCTGAGAATGGTCTTTCTACGTTAAAATCTCGTGTGTATTTTCTCTCATTTTTCTATCTCTACTTTTTGCCGTTCATCCGAGAGCTCTACTCTATTGTTGTCCGAGTGTTTTGTCCGTCCGATCACCGTGCCTTCTGTCTTGCGCCAACAGCAACAAGTCGAAGCACAGAAGCGTAGTGTTCAATCTCAAGATCAAAAGAACCCTGATTTCCATAGGAAAATGCTCCTTGGACAAATCAAGCTCGAGAGAATCATCTCCCTGACTCCAGAAGAGATAGCCAGTGATCGAGGATGAGCAGAGAACCAACAAATTAAGGAGAAGGCTCTATTCGAGTGCGAACGCAAAGGTCCACCTAAGACCACAACTGATCAGTTCAAGTGTGGTAGGTGTAAGCAGTGGAATTGCACTTACTACCAGCTGCAAACTCAAAGTGCTGACGAACCTATGACCACTTTCGTGACCTGTGTCAACTGCAATAACCATTGGAAGTTCTGCTGATACGCAGCCAATGACACCGAATAGCGATGGCCATTGACATGATCCTCTCGAACATGTGGAACAAGAAAGTAGCCCGTCCTTATTGCTATCATTTGATTGGATGGGTGGTAAGCTGTCCCAACCCATTCATATTGCAATAAAGCTATCCCAGAGGATTCTTTCATTAGTGCAGCTACAACAGTTGCTAATTTGAAGGTTATGATTTCTCAATTATGAAAACCGCTCTCTCTCTCTCTCTTATTTTTCCTTAATCTTCATCTTCCCTGCTCGATGCAAGGAAGAATAGAAAGAGATACTTTTAGTGCCTTTAGTAAGATGCCTTTTGGTTTGATCTTTTTCACTAGTTGTCATTGAATTGGTGATGAACTTGCATACATTTCATTTAGGCTAAATGATTTAAAGATCCTTTGTGTTTGGGCAAAAAGCCGATCGGATAGAATGATATAACGTCACACACGGTGAAAGAGAATAGGAAGAAAAAGCACACACAAATTTTATGTGGAAAACCCTTCACAAATTGAAGGGAAAAACTGCGAGACATAAAATCCACAGCAAGTCTACTATATGAAAAATTGGTTACAAAACCTCCGAGATGGAGTATCCACCACACACTCTAGAATAACCAAGAAAAACCTCTCTAGAGTAAATAGGAAACACTCCTTTTTTTTCACTCTCTATTTTTCTCTCTTCTTCCTCACTGGTGGTGCACTCCTCTCCTTTCTTTTCATACTTGGATCACTTTTACCGTTTACAGTATGCATATATATATTATTGTTCTGCCGAATATTTCATTATAAACAAAATCTGTCCCTATCAACGATATAAAGATACTCTGCATAAACAGCGCCCAAAGATCATGCTGCATATCTTCTTGAGACACGCATGCTTAGAAGATTTTCTAAGCTGACATCCACGGACCCCACTGGATTTTCTGATGGACAGTCAATTATCAATTGACCAGCTTCTCTGCCAAGCCATTCCTCTATCAGAATTCTCAGGCGATTTTATATTGGTATCACTAACCGGTAAATTCTGCTTCTTCCCTTTGGCTCATTGGCAGTCCGCGTGCTCTTTCCACGAGCCCATTCGCCGTCCGCGCGCTCCTCCAATGTGCATCAAACCCGGCAAAAATGTCATTTTGGCATTTTGTCGCAAACCAAGCAAGATGTGCAAAGATAACATTTTGCCTAAACCTCGCAAAATGGCCTAAACTAGCAAGCCCCTATCACTTTTGGTAAACCTTTCAAAAATAGAAACCTTCTAATTTGCCAAACCAGCAAATGTACTCCGTCATTTATTATCCGAAAATTCTCCAATAACGAACCAATTTATTGGATTACGTACAAGGGAGTGACCAAACCCAACACTTTAGACCATATTGTGCAAATGATTTTTCTATTATTTCCCCAACCTGTAGGAGAGACGGAAATTATGTATTAATTTTTTTTGCTGTGTTTCGATCCACATTTTGCGACTGGGAAAGTGGCCTAAAAGATGCAGGGCAAATTTTGAACAAAACTGTATTAATTTAAAAATAAGAAATAATAATAAGAAGAAAATAAAGTATACATTGTATTATACCAGATAACTTTTTAAAACTATTTATCCCTTAAAGGGATTCGATTAGATTTGGGTAATCTCTTAGGAAATCATTGATCTAATTACTGGGATTTTGATAATATATTTAAAAATTTTTTACCTAAATGTTTGAATTTATTTATTAACAAAAAGACAAACATACACTCATGGAAGCCGAAGCTTACCTCAACCTTTTCTTAAATAATCATGGTTCTTAAATTGCGTATTTGTAGATTGAAACACAAGGCCCATCGTAGCTAATGGCCACTCCTGGGTTCCATTAGTCAAATTTAGCACAGTATCCTATTAAAGTAACGTTTAAGGTTATTTTTCATATTATTATTATGATATGATATTTTTAATTTTCGTCTTTTTTTTTTTCCCTGAGGTAGTTAAAATAGATGGACAAGTAGAATATATTAGCTGAATATATCTAAAGAGTACCCCTAATCAATTTGTCTATCCAACTGTGTTCAAGGACTGAATTTTTAACACTTTTATGATATTATTAATAACAGTTGATAAGCATAAATTTCACCCACTTGTATCCTAAGGTATAATCCTTTTAAATAAATAGGCAAATGCTTACTCCTATTTTAAATAGTTACAATATAACCAATCATTATAAAGTATGGTTATATGTCCAGGTTCAAATTATTATTATTATTATTTGGCTTCCACATTAAGCTTATCAGTTCTTTTTAAATGAATGATTCATTATTGATGGGTATACTAATAGTGGGCTGACCCCAAAAAGTCAACAAAGACCCAAAAATGACGGTCAACACTTCAACGGCCCAGAAGGAAAACAGGCCCAAGAGCTAAAAGGCTCAGGACGGTCAACGCTGGCGTTGACCGTCGGGCACCCAACGCGTACGCAAACGGTCAACTCCAATGTTGACCGTCCGCGTGCTGCACTGTGGGCCCAAAAGAGGCTTTTCTATAGTGACAGGCCTGATCCGTTTAGGCCCATGAATCATCAAAAGGCCAACAACGGCTTTCCAGGGATTTTCCACTGTCCCAACTGGTACCAAAAGGGATATTGACAATATTGGCGCCCTTCACATAAAGAAGGTACCAGATTTCCCCAAATCCTTGCCAAACTGGGCTCTCCAATGGTAACATGCACAGAAGGAAAGCGTCCGATTTGGAAAGTTGTTGGCCACCTCAGATGGAAACTATCTTGCATGGCTTGGCAACTGGCGCCTGCTCCCAAAGGCAAGTCAGCCAGCAGATCACGGCGGCAATCACTCTTTCCAAAGAAGGAGGATCGTCCTCTCAACCATAAAAGAAACCCTTGATTCATCATTCAAGGCACGCTTTCATTGACGCTTTTGAACTACGCTTTCAATTACGCTCTCAGACATTGAAACTCTTAGAATTGCCTAAGCTCTCTGCTACGCAAACACATTCACCAGTAACCCTAAGGCAAACAAGCGAGCCCCTCACGGCCATTTACTGCCTTTCCACCTTCCAAATTCAAGAAGGCCTCACGTCTCTCTTACATCTAGAAAAAAACACTCTTTCTGTATCTCTCTTTCTCTCAGTTTCAGTTTCATCATTTCGAAGACTGTTTTACTGATTTGAGTGTCGGAGTATTTTTGGTGGGATAATTTTTTATCGACACACTGACCTCTTGTTCTATTTAGTGGTGTGTAGGATCCAACTCAGGGAACGGAGCCGGAACCACATCAAGAGGATCATCCGAATCTGTTCGAAGTTCGGATCCAGAGATGCATCATTGGCGCCGTCTGTGGGAAGCACTTACAAAAGCCTACCACAAATCTGCACAAACACTCTCTTTCACCTTCTGATTCTACAATGGTGAATACGAGATCCCAAGCTAGCGATTCTGCTAAAGATGCTGCTAACCCCGACCAGGACCATGCTGCTGGTGCCATGGTCAACGGGGCTATGAGTGGAGACCCACTGTCTTATTTTTTACAACTGGTGGAGTAGATGCAAGCCAACAACCGTCTGCTCCAGTTACTCTGCTCTCAGAATGTGCAGCGACTACAAACGGCCCCACCAGCGGCTGTCCCGGCACCTGCCACCAAAAGGGGTGGCTAGAGGAAAAAGAAGTGGTCCAAAAGGCATGAGAAAGCCGGAGATAATCCGGCTCCAGCATCCTCCCGTGTTTGTGGCCAAAATAGGCCTGAAGAAAGCTCCAGGAGCACGTCTCCATGAGAAAGTCCGGAGAGAAGAAATCCCTGATACTTCGGGCAGAAGACAACAACGTAGTCCAGGAGCGAGCCTCTAAGGCTACCAGATCCACTGGAGGCAGTAGCCATCCGGCTGCTGAACCCCCCAAGGACAAAACGGAGTTGAGGGAATACATCAACTCCAAAAGATCAGCAAATGCCGCTCACACCGATCCGCGAGTGGACAAGATCTGGAACTGTGTGTTCCAAGAAGAGGAGCGCGCCATCTACTTGGACCGATCTCCTTTTACTACGGATATCCTGAGCCGTCCACTGCCTACAAAGTTCAAGATGTCATTCCTTGACTTATACGATGAGGGCAGTAATCCGGTTGACCACCTGGATCACTTCCGTACCGATCTGAGTCTACAAGGACTAGAAGACTCAGCGATATGCCGCTATTTTCCGCTCATGCTGAAGGGAGATGCCCGAATCTAGTTCTATCACCTCCCTTCAGGCACCGTCAGCAGTTTCCGTGAGCTCACAGATCTCTTCCGAGCTCATTACGCCTCGAGCCGACGGGAAGAGAAGCAGCTATGGCATCTCTCCCACATAAAGTAGAAACAGGGAGAGAACCCACGGCATTTCCTGGATCGTTTTGTGACGGAGGCCAAAAGGATTCCCAAGATTACAGAGGAGACGAAGTTGGACAGTTTCATCTCAGCACTGACTTACGGTGACTTTTTCAAGCACCTGGCCCACAAAAACCCTCAGACTTTTCGAGAGGCGGAATCCATCACCCAGGCCTATGCTGCCGCAGAGGAGGCCAACGAGGCAAAACGTCCAGAATGGACGGATCAGCCTCGGCCGTACCCTGGTGAAGGGAAGAGGAAGTACAGCGGCGGAGAACACTCCCACCAGAAGCAGCGTCAGACTGGGCCCTCAGAATGTAGAGACTACGGGCCCACTAGTTTCACACCTTTGACGGACACGCGCTCCAACGTCCTCATGTAGATCCGTGGAAAAAAGTTCTTGAAATGGCCGAAACTACTGAAGAAAGACTCTGGAAACCAGTCAAAATACTGTAATTTCCATCGCTCTACTGGCCATTCAACTGAAGACTGCAAGACGTTGTAGAGGGAAATAGAAGAACTGATTTGCAGTGGACATCTCACCCGATTCGTCAAGGGGCCTGAGCAGAATTCTGGAGCGGCGGCAGGAGAAGGCGAGGAGCCTTCTCCACTTGCGGCGAGGGGGTTAATATGGTCACCACCCGACCTGCCAAGAACCCGGCTAACAGCAAAGAATAGCAGATTGGGAGGAAGAAGCAGTGCACAGTAGATAATACAATTAGCTTCGATGATAATGACTCAACTCATGTAGTATCCCCCCATGCTGACCCCGTTGTTGTATCATCACTTGTTTCAGACTGTAGTGTGGACTACCAGCTGAAACGAGTCTTTATCGATAATAGAAGTTCTAAAGACTTGCTTTACTTGGATGCCTTCTTTAAGTTAGGCCTAAAAAAGAACCAGTTAAAGCCCGCCGAAGGACCACTATATGGCCTTGACAACGAGCCAGTGCCCGTTCAATGGACAATCCAATTGGAAGTCACCCTGGGCACCTATCCGAAAATAGCAAGTCGCACGCTCACCTTTCTAGTAGTTGACCTGTCTTCCGTTTACAATGCGATATTAGGCAGGTCGTGCCTGACAGCGTTTGGGGCGGTCACCTCAATTCCGCACCACAAAATGAAGTTCCTGACATCTTACGGTGTGGGAGAAGTGTTAGGCGGCCAAATAATTGGGTGAACATGCTACATGTCCCAGATCGCCCCTAGCGGCAGCCATGGCATGGTGGGAGAACTCAATCATCGAGACAAGACCACCCTGCAGCAAGCGCAGTCTGGTGAAGCCATGGATCTGGTCCCACTAAATCCGAAGGAACCGAAAAAGTGTGTGCAGATTGGCGGCTCACTCACTGGCACACTGCGCACTGAACTGATTGCATTCCTACAACGGAACGCCAACATATTCGCGTGGACTCCAGCAGACATGCCCGGGATTTTGGCTGAGGTGATGGTCCACAAGCTGGGCCTCAATCTTGGCCAGAAGTCGGTCAGGCAGAAGCGTAGAAACCACTCCATAGAGAAGCTGATTGTCATCCGAGAGAAGGTGAAAAGGCTGCTGGATGCTGGATTTATTAGAGAAGTCCAGTACCCAGATTGGCTTTCGAATGTCGTCCTGGTTAAAAAGAGCAACAGAAAATGGCGAATGTGTATCGATTTTATCGACGTTAATAAGTCCTGCCCGAAAGACAGTTTTTCCTTACCCAGGATTGACCTACTGGTTGACTCCACGGCTGGACATGAGCTGCTAAGCTTCATTGACGCCTATTCGGGTTACAACCAGATTCGAATGAGTCCAGAGGATGAGGAACATACATTATTCATGATAGACTAGGGTACCTACTGCTACAAAGTAATGCCCTTTGGACTGAAAAATGCTGGAGCAACTTACCAGCGACTAGTCAACAATATGTTCAAAAAATAGATTGGTCGCAACATGGAGGTCTACGTCGACGACATGCTCGTTAAGAGTAGAGTCACTGGCGACCACATACGCGACCTGGAAGAATCGTTCAAGGTGCTCCGTCAGTATCAAATGAAGTTGAATCCAGCCAAGTGTATCTTCGGGATAGCCTCCAGGAAGTTCTTGGGTTTCATCGTCTCCCAGCAGAGGATCGAAGCAAACCCAGAAAAGATTAAGGCCCTCGCTGAAATGGCTCCCCCACGGAACGTCAAAGACGTCCAGCGATTGATTGGGCGGCTGACAACTTTATCCCGCTTCCTTGCGAAGTCTGGAGATAAGTACCAGCCCTTCTTTAAAGTACTGAAAGGGACAAAATCCAACAGGTTCCAGTGGACGGCTGACTACCAGACCACATTCAATGAATTGAAGCAGTATTTGGCCATCCCACCATTGTTAGCGTCATCCAAAGACGGAGAGGAGCTGTACCTTTACCTGGCGGTGTCAGAAGTGTCCCTCAGCTCTGTCCTCGTGCGCCAGGAATCCGATATCCAGCAGTCGGTCTACTATGTGAGCAAAACATTGACCGACCCAGAAACGTGTTATCCACGCGCGGAAAAAATGGCCTTGGCACTTATCTTCACTGCGCGAAAGTTGAGGCCATACTTTCAGGCGCATCGCATAGTGGTCCTCACTGACCAGCCGTTGAAAAGTATACTCCAGAAACCCGACGTTTCTAGACGGCTGGTGGAGTGGGCTATCGAATTGGGTGAGTTCGACATCGAATTCAAGCCCATACCTGCCATAAAAGCGCAGGCTCTGGCCAACTTTATTGTTGAGATCATGACCCCAATTCACGAGGAACAGCCCGCAGAAAATGCAGAACAGCCAGACGAAGTTCCAGACGGATCGTCCATGGACACTGGCAGTAGAGCAGAGGTGGTCCTTACGACCCCTGATGGATTCAAGGTTAAGTATTCCCTCAAACTTGACTTCCCGGTGACCAACAACGTCGCCGAGTACGAAGCCCTGTTAGCCGGCTTACGATTAGCAAAGGAGTGCTCTACCAAGAGGCTGGCGGTTTACAGCGACTCCGAACTAATCGTCAACCAGGTTAATGGGGGCTTTGAGGCAAACAACCCTTACTTGGCCAAATACCTGGCAAAGGCAAGGGAGGCTGTCCGGGGTTTCGACAAACTGACCCTGGTTCATGTTCCCAGAATTGAAAATTGGAAGGCAGACCGATTGGCTAGAGCCGCCGCTGCCGAAAATCCAGAACAGTGCTCGAGCGACATGAGGGAGATTCTGAATGCTCCCAGCATAGAGAAACAGGAGGCGATGCAGATTTCCGAGATGAAAAACTGGATGATGCCCTACCTTAAATACTTGGCTGATGGGTCACCCCCAGAAGATGCCGAAAAAGCTAAGCAAGTTAAAAAGACAGCTAGCTGGTACACAGTAGTCGATGAGCGGCTGTATCATCGTGGATACTCGACTTCGTACCTCCGCTATCTATCTCCCGAGGAGGTTGACTACGCGCTGGGCGAAGTTCACCTCGGGATCTGCGGATCACATGTAGGCTGGAAAAACCTGGCCTTCAAGATCATGTGGCAGGGCTATTACTGGCCCTCGATGAAAAAGGACGCGCTTGAGTTTGTGAAGAAATGTGAAAGCTGCCAGCTTCATGGCAACCTTCACCATCAGCCGTCCGCTGACTTGAAGTCACTTCAAGCCCCTTGGCCCTTCGCGCAATGGGGGTCGATATTCTCGGCCCATTTCCCATTGCCACGGGGCAAAGGAAGTTTATCATCGCGGGCATCGACTACTTCACCAAGTGGGTCGAGACAGTCCCACTGGCAAAAATCACGGAGAACAATGCACTGAAATTTCTTCGCCAGGGCATTGTCTATAGGTTTGGCATCCCAGAGGTCGTAGTGACCGACAACGGGACCCAATTTTTAAGAAAACGCTTCACCAGATATTGTACCAGCCTTGGTTTCAAGTTGGTCCACACATCGGTGGCATACTCCCAAGCGAATGGATAGGTGGAGGTCACAAACAGAACGCTACTCCACGGATTAAAGACTTAGCTAGAGGACCCCGGGGGCTCTTGGGCTGACGAGCTCCCATCCGTCCTCTGGTCTTATCGAACAACCCCGAAGGAACCAACGCTTGAGACACCCTTCAGCCTCTATTACGAGACTGAGGCGGTAATCCCAATTGAAATCAGGCTTCCAAGTCTCAGGGTGGAGTCTTTTGACCCACAGATTAACTCCCAGAAAATCAGGGAGCACTTAGACTTGCCAGAGGAAGCCCGCGACGCCGCCTGAATACGGACAGCAACCTACCAACACCGAGTTCCCCGGTACTACAATAAAAAGGTGAAAGTCTGGCAATTTGACGTTGGGGACTTGATCCTACGAGGCGTCGAGGCCGCAGGCAAGTTGTCCGGCCGCAATAAGCTCTCCCCTAATTGGGAAGGGCCTTTCTTGGTCTCCGCCGTCCTGCGAAGAGGAGCATACAAACTTCGAAATCAGGACGGAAAGCTGGTCCCGCAAACGTGGAACGTGATCCACCTCAAACACTATTTCCAATAGGGAACCCAGGTACGTACTCACCCATTTGTGTGCACTCATTCGCATGCTTGTTTTAATTTGGTAAAATGAGAAGTTTACTTAGCATATAGAATCCTAGTCTTTGTGTACATACATGTATACTGTGTTTGCCTTGCAGGATTACCCGACCTAGACTGCCCCTAAGTCGGGAGGGTCTTCACCCTCTCGTTAAACTCTGGTCATCCAAGTGGCCCACGAGCGGTCTAAACCCTGGTCATCTAGGTGGCCCATGAGCGGTCTAAACCTCGATCATCCGAGCGGCCCATTGGCGGTCGTACTAAACCCTGGTCATCTAGGTGGCCTATTAACGGTCAAAATATTAGGGGGCTAGCATAGCACACGCGACGACCTCCCTCACGGGGAGTAGCAATGTCAGTCAACGACGGCCGAAGGGAGAAGCATTTCTTCTCTAACATTGGCTGCCCAAGTCATCACTTGTACGACGCCACCGGGCTAGTAAACACAACCACCTGCCCAGCTTAAGGACCTTACTCCTTAGGCAGCCAAGGACTTTACTCCTTGGACAGCCAGCCAACCAGGTTGGCCGCCCCACGCAATAACCCTCTCTACGAGAGGGTAACATGATCGAGCAGCGACGAGAAGTGTTTCTTCTCCGACGTTGGCTATCCAAGTTGCCACTTTGACAGCACCATAGGGCTGGTTAACACAACTACCTACCAAGCCTGGGGACTTAGCTCCTTAGGTAGCCCAGTAACGGTCACCGGCTAACTCAGTTGGCTACCCTGTGTGACACATCATACAAACACCAAAGGCAGTAATGATCAGTGGATACCAACGGAAAATAATTTCCTTTTTATTGCTTTAATTGTTTTATACGATTACACAAGTACAAAAACAAAAAGCTAAGGAGGTGGCGGCCGCCTCTGACTGTCCCGGGGCTCCTCCTCCTTGAGATCGTCCTTGTGCTGCACCCCGCAGTTTTCTAAATGAAGGTACTAAATGGGAAAGTCAGGATCGATCAGCCTCACGAGACGCCGACAGACCTGAACCCCCTCGAACATCCAGGCGTGCAGCATGCCCTCGAGCTCGTGGGAGCAAATCTGGAGACCCAGCTCGTTCTCCAGGGTGGATATCCAATCAGCAAGCCACTTCTTGTTCGCCTTGCCCCGGTCTTCCTCCTCTTTCAAACGGGCAACCTCAGCCTTCAACTCAGTGTTCTCCATCTCCATGCCCGCTAGGACAGCCTCAAGGGCAGCAGTCTGCTCACGGAGCTCCCCTCCTGAAGCAGCCAGCCTGGCATCCAGCCAGGCGATCTCAGCCTCCCTGTCCGCAATGATGCGATCACATTGCTCCACCTCCCGGGAAAAGGCTGAGATCAACCTCCTTAATTGCACGAGACAAAAGCAAAGTGTAAGTTATAAATATAAGGAAGAAAGAAGTGCAATGAGGTCATTACAGGAATCGTACCTCGTAAATCTTCCTCGAGGGCCTCTCGAGCTTGGACTTTAGACCTGGCCCAGTTGGTAGTGGACCAGGCGGTGGTGGACCAGGAGCATCCTCTCATGCCACGCTCGCCTCTGCCTCATCCAAAATGTGATCCAGGAACGCATCAGTCTCATCCATGGCAGCCACGGGCTCCTCTCTTGCAGGCTTCGGAGCGGCTGCAACGGGCTCCTCTCTTACAGCCTCTGGAGTGGCTGCCGCAGGCTCCTCTCTAGCAGCCTCTGGAGCAGCTACTGGAGGGTTGAGCCCCACTATTGGCTTCTCCGCAATCGCCCGCGCAGCCGCCGTTGGTTCACAAATCGGCTCCTCCATTGACTCCATCCACGCGGCGCCCGGAACCACTCTTGACCCGGGCTGCGCCAGGATGACTCCCCCTGCTTCAACCGGCCAACCCTTGGGGGTCTTTTCTCTTCCGGCAGAGCTCCCAGCACCACTGCAGATCCCAGTAGTGACGTAATCAATGAGCGACGATGACGACGAAGGCGTCTCTAGCCCCTTCCCGGGTAGTGGGCCGATAAACCCTTCGTCGGTGTGTCGCGTAAGGATGATTACATCCCTGGACTCTTCAGGGTTCGCTATCCTCACCGGAGGCTTTGGTTTTTGAATCGGGGATGGTGGTCCCCAGTTTACCTTCTTGGACTCTGCCCGGGAAACCGAAAAATCCAGGATAAAATCGTCTGGGTTCTCCTTTATTGCCTTCAGCAGCCACTCATAAGCCGCCCACTCCGCCGCGGACGGCATCCCAAAATATGCCTTCGGAATCTGGCCCCACTCCTTCGCGATGGGCCATTTGGCTCCCACACTTACGAAGAAGAACTGGTTCTTCCAGTTCTTCAACGAGTCATGAATGGCTTTATTAATCTTTATTCCGGTATGGGAGGCAAGCGATATCCACTCTCCCCCCTGGTTCACTTTAAACAAAACCCTAACACCAGACATCTTAAACTTCTGGCTAAGTTTTCGATTAAAAATACACATAGTGCAGAGGTACCTCACGACGTTGGCGTGAAGCTGGGCAATGGGTACTCGCAGAGCCTTCATGATCGAATCCAGTTCTTCCTGCAACGGCAGGCGGAGGCCACTCCTCAGATGGGCCTCGTAAACAGTGATGTGCCCCTCCGATGGAGCATATACCCTGTCATCCTTGCCCGGAACTCTTCAGGCAATCTCCTTCGGAATATTGAATTCGACGCACAGAGCTTTGACGTCGTTTTCTCTCAGAATGGAGGAAAAATCGACGGCGGAAGCCATGGTTACACAGAAAGTTAGGTTTTCCAGAAAGCGCTCCTGAAGAGTTAGAATGAAGAAGACGACGGACTGAAGGCATAAACGATTTCAAATTATGGAAAGAAAACTTAAGCGCCAAGCACAAAACCCTTCATTAAGGACGCCGTCAGTCCCGCCACGTGTCGCCTCCCTACTTGACCCTGCAAAAGGACGGATCTCTGACGCATTAATGGCCAAGATCTCCGCCCAACCAAAGGGAGACACGTGTCGCTTTCTGCCCTGTAAACCGGCTAAAGACTGGTAGAAAACACTCCCAGAATTGGTCAGGACGGTCAACAATTCTGGTGCTCCGAAATTGACCAGGGCGGTCAATAATTCTGGTGCTCCTGAATGAACCAAGACAGTCAACAATTCTGGTTCCCCAGAATTGACCAGGACGGTCAACAATTCTGATTCTCCAAAATTGATCAAGACGATCAACAATTCTGGTCAAACTCCTTCACACCTTTCACGAAGTTCCACGAGATCTTCAGAGCAATAAGGGGCATCCCATCATGAACATACTGGATGCCAGATTTCTAGCCACCAGTATGGGGGGCTAGTGATGGGTATACAAACAATAGGCTGGCCATAAAAAGTCAACAAAGGCCCAAGAATGACGGTCAACACTTCAACGGCCCAGAAGGAAAACAGGCCCAAGAGCTAAAAGGCCCAGGACGGTTAACGGTGGCGTTGATTGTCGGGCGGTCAACGCGCACGCAGACGGTAAAGTCCAACGTTGACCGTCCGCGTGTTGCACTTTGGGCCCAAAAGAGGCTTTTCTACAGTGATAGGCCTGATTCGTTAAGGCCCATGAATCATCAAAAGGCCAACAACGGCTTTCCAGGGATTTTCTATGATCCCAACTGACACCAAAAGGGATATTGATAATATTAGCGCCATTCACATAAGGAAGGTGCCAGATTTCTCCAAATCCTTGCCAAACTGGGCTCTCCAACAGTAACATGTATAGAAGGAAAGCGTCCGGTTTGGAAAGATGTTGGCTGCATCAGAAGGAAACTATCTTGCATAACTTGGCAACCGGAGCCTGCTCCCAAAGGCAAGCCAACCAGTAGATCACGGAGGCAATCACTCTTTCCAAAGAAGGAGGATCGTCTTCTCAATCATAAAAGAAACCATTGATTTACCATTCAAGGTACGTTTTTATTGACACTTTTGAACTACGCTTTCAATTACGCTCTCAGACATTGAAACTCTCAGAACTGCCCAAGATCTCTGCTATGCAAACACATTCACCAGCAACCCTAAGGCAAACAAGCGAGCCCCTCACGGCCGTTTACTGCCTTCCTACCTTCCAGATTCAATAAGACCTCACTTCTCTCTTACATCTGGAAAAAACACTCTTTCTGTATCTCTCTTTCTCTCAATTTCAATTTCATCCTTTGGAAGACTGTTTTACTGACTTGAGCGTCGGAGTGTTTTCAGTGGGACAACTTCCCACCGACATACTGACCTCCTATTATGTTTAGTGGTGTGCATGATCCAACTCAAGAAACGGAGTCGGAACCACATCAAGAGGATCATCTGAATCTATTCAAAGTTTAGATTCGGAGACGCATTAATTATAAAAATATTTTTTTAGTGAATAAATCGCAATTATTTCTATTTTTTGTAAGTATTTACAAACCACTTTGACAGAGTACAATTTTTTGTTAGGAAAAGTGTTATTTTAGATTAATATATGACCGGTCGGGGAGTCCCTGCTTCTCTTTTTTTTTTCATAATCATTGAATTAAAATTCAATGATCAAGAT
>JAODPA010080144.1:0-26819 GCA_025585075.1 Nepenthes mirabilis | reverse complement strand
AGAATTTTCTAGATAATAACTTAGTATATACTTAATTATTAGTATTTTGACAATTTAATCTTCTGACAAATTGAGACCTTTAACTGAATATTAAATTTTTAATTATACGAGCCTACTAGACTTATATCTTAAGACGATTTGGCCTTCCAAAGTATTATATTTGATAATTAAATTCATGGCATCATCTTTATGATTGCTTCTTTAACTAAAATGACTTGTTAGTAGTATATTCAATGCAACAATAGGTGGCTTACAAATTTCACATTTTTTAATAATCCTAATACATAGCATTTTTGCTTTAAATTGAGAAAAAAAGTGTCATCATATAGTCAATGTTGGAAGAACAACGCATCATTTGCATTAGCGTTGTTTAAAATGCATTGTTTCCTATTTCAGTTGCTCTTTTAAATTTCATTGTCTTTCATTTTTCTTTTTGAACCATAACTATGTCTTCTTTGTCTTTTGTCGAAAAACAAATCTTCTGATTTCTCTGATATTTTTTCTTTCAAGCTCTTATGGCTCTACTAATCACCACGAAGAATGTTGTTGATATTGTCTCTTACTTATTTATAGACAACGTAGTGGGCATTTTTTATAAGTACAACTTTCATTCGGGCATTCCTTTGTGGAGTTCCCTTTTCAGATGAAAGCGTTTGCTCTCCAAGAGAATGCTTCATTTCTATATTTGAAGCTATTATAAAGGATGGTCTTCAGATTCTTCTAATGAGAGAATTTGTTGAAATAATAGAGGCTCTTGAAATTTTTATTACTCACTTTCATCCTAATGCTATCAGATACATTGTAACATTATGTGTCATTTCTCCAGCGTTAGGATCTAAGATTAGATACTTGGATAGTTAAAATTATTTTTTATTTTAGTCAAGAAACCGATTAGATTTCTTGAATTTGTAAAAAAGAGTTCAAAATAAGTAGTAAAAACATAGACTTGGTGAAGAATTTGAAAGATAGGTTCTTCTACATTAAAGTTTTTACTAATTGGATTGTGTCAAATAATTAAGGTAACATCAACCTACCATATTATGGTTTGGTTTTGGTGAGTGAACTTTTTATAACTAGATCACGATCTAATGTAGTTGAAGAACATGCAACTGAGTTGCATAAAATCAACAATTTTTTTACTCAAGCTTCCTTGGACGCTATAAATTGGTGTGTTATCCTTGGAGGGGAGGCTGTTGTTGATTTATCTCCTTGCCCATTGAAAAGGAGGAAGGCCATTTTTATAGGTCCTCCTCCTAAGGCTTGTATTGATTGGCCCAACAATCACATAACAAAATTATCAACTCCTAATCTGGATGAAGATGAAATTCAAAAATTTTTGATAATGTTTTTGAGGATTTCATAGCTAAAGTCAAGGCTGGGATAAGAGCCAAGGGATCTACGCGTCCATCAAATCCAACTATTGTCTCTTTCCCTATCAGATCTTCAGAGAAGACACCAACTTTGAATTTTGAAAAGAGAATCTTTGCTATTTCTTTAGGAGAGGAGCACTATTCTTTGTATCCTTTCTCATACAAAGATGAGCCAATAGTTAATGTTTCCGTTGTTGCTAAGTATGGGGTTCCAGTATTATTAGGCTCTCCTAAATTTGTTGAACCAACATCTAGTCCTCCTGTAACTCATGCTACTTCACTTAAACCAGAATTTAGTGTAGTTCATAAATTTAGAGATTTTGATATTCATTTTTTACTCTCTTCTTTAAGTTATATGGGGTCTGTGATATTACATGGAGCTCTAAGTTTTAAGATTCCTCTTTTTGCATATATTTAGCTCTCCTTTGCTAGAGACATTTATCTATATCAAATCCTGATACAATCAAATCATCATTAAGTTTTACTCCTAGAGAAAGTCTTCCAATCTAGAGGTAGACTCTGAATTTTAAACTTTAAGCTATATACATGTGTTTGTATTGCTAAATCTTTTTTCTTTTTTTTTTTGCGATCTAAAAATATAGTACAACAGATAAGCTATAAATTATACAGTCAAGACTTTAAAATTGATCACTTATCTCATTCTTATGTTGGTCCTTCTATGGTAAGAGGTTTGAAGTTCAGAGATATAGTTGCTGAAATTAGGGCATTGTTTTTTAAAGATCAATTAGTCCATTTAAAAAAGAAGTAGCTGAATAAATGAGCAAAACTCATGATTATGTTGATCAAGCTTCCATTGATAAAGGCCAAGCCTTTTCTTTTGATAATAAATCCCTTGTGGCTGAACGATGCGCTATAATAGATTGAGACACAAAAGATATATTAAGAGTTGAATGTGCATGCTTTATGGAGTTAGTAAGGAGGAGCATTTATCCTAAATAGATCAGTTCCTTGCTTGATTTTTTATTTAAGGAAGGTATCAATCTTTGCAAAAAGATTATCTCCTAAATAAGGTGATCATTATTAATCCTTGAATAAGAGATAAATGTGCACTGCTTAAAGATTCAGTAAGAAGGAGCATCCATCATAAATAGATTGGTTCTTTGCTTCATTCTTAATTTAATTAAGGCATCAATCTTTGTAAAAAGATTATTTCCTTAGTTGCTCTTAACTTTTCTATCGGCTATTTGTATATCAAAAACTCCAAAACTGCTTCAAGTTTTGAGATTCAGAATTTTGAAGAATAATCAAACTCTCCAATTTTTGGCTCTGGATACATACATTAGCCATAGGGTTGTCGATCATTGTTAATTCTTGAATCTTGTAACCTCATGTGATAGTTGGATATGAGGATGATGTAATTTACTCTTCAATGTATATATTCAAACTTTTTTTATCTTCATATATCAACTCCTCTTCAAATTAATGTCAGCCAGGTGATTTAGTCCCCTAGCATTTACATTCAAGTCTTTACTCAAAACATATCTAAATTGGTTATCAGCTAAATCATTATACCATTATTACTGGTGAGGAAAGACCCTAGTCTTAGATTGTTTGACTAATCGTGCATTTTTTTTGTGGAAGAGAATTTTATCACTTATTCATTTATTACATCCCTAAGGTTTAATAGGCCAATTGACTATTAATAGTCGAGTTTTGATTGATTTTATCTAGCCTATATTTTGAGATATCAAAGCGGTATTGAACATCTGGTTTTTAAGGCCCCTAGTCTTGTAGAATTTTAAGTATGTGATCATATTTGAGGCCATATGGCTCTATTGAACCTACATTATGATTGTTTATTTGAATCAATGCATTTAAAAGATAATGTATTAAAACTAATTATCTGATTGTGGATCAGTCTTGGTTATACAAATAACACAAATGTAAACAAATTGAGAAGAAATAAATTTAAAAAGAAACTTTATTAATAACTTATAAATAATTTACAACACACAAGCATTCCAGAGTAAGGGGTAGGGCGTATCTCTACATTCATATACTGACATTTTCATTGATAATATTTTTTTAATGTAAAGGGAGTTCCATATTCAAGGAACTAGTTTTTTTATTTTGAGTGCATAACTTATATGTTTCATTACGAAGTATTATTGAGATTAAGAATGGTCTTTTCTAAGTTAGGGTAGTTTATTTTTGTGTGCTGCCTTTCCAATTGTTTTAATGTTTCTTAGTACTAGGTCCCTTACTTTAAAAATATGTACCTTTACCTTCTTATTGTACTACTAAGTGACTTTTTATTGATAGGATGCTATTTGAATGCATGCTGCTTCTCTAATTTTATTTAAGAGATCCAAATTTTATTTAAGAAGATGATGATTTTGATATGGGGCAAGTTTTTTTACTCAATAGCTTGGCACTCCTATCTCTATTTGGATTACCACTGTTATTCTATAATAGATTGAAGGGTGATTTTTGAAGAGGTTCTCTTAGAGACGTTCAATAAACCTAAAGCAGGGATGGAAGTTCATCTGCCCAAACTCTCTAGCTTTATCTAGTTTCGTTTTTAACCTATTAATTATTATCCGGTTCGTCACTTCTAATTGTCCATTTGTTTGAGGGTCCGACATTGACGTATGGTAATTTCAAATACTAAGGCCTTTATAATACTTTATGAACCTTTCATTTGGGAATTGAGTATCATTATTAGTCATTATGACTTCTGATAACCCAAATATATAGATGATATTTTAGTATAGAATTTCTATTACATTTTATTCTATAATTTTGGCCAATGGTGAAGCTTCTATTTATTTTGTGAATTAATCCATCATGACTATGATAAATTTTTTTGACCGATTACTAGAGGAAGCAAACCTAGCATATCGAGCCTCCATTTTGCAAATGACTAGGGAACTCATAAAGCTTGCAATTCCTAATGCGGTTGTCTTGGTACACTACCATGAATTTTACAATTCTTATATTTTTTAACGAACTCCATCACATCCTTCTTCATTGTATACTAATAATTACCTTGCATCATGATCTTGAAAGACAAAATTTTTCCTCCCCTATGTGCTCTACTTATATTAAGATGTAATTCTTAAAGAGCGTAATCGATTTCTGCTAGAGTTAAACAATGCATGTAGGGCATTAAATACCTTCTTCTATATAGTGATCTATCAATTATACTATACTAACCTATAGCTTTCAAAATCTGCTTTGCCTCTATTGGACTGCTTGAAAATGTTCCATCTTTAAAGTATTTAATATAATAAGTCATCCAAATTACCTCATCAAATACTTGGAGAATGTTTTATTGTTCTTCGATACTAGACTTTTGAAGTATCTCTCTCATATCCTATGCATACTATTCTTGATAATCAGATGTTACCATTTTAGAAAGTCAATCAAATTTTCAATTATCTTATCTAGAAATATGGACAATTTTAAATTTGTTGAGGAATGACAAGAATTCTCATAACTTGTGGAGGTATGTAGCTATGTCTTGATTGATTGCCTCATAGTTTGCTAATACATGATTGACCACTAATTTAGAATCACTATAGATAGTTAGGTTTTTGACAGAATATTGTTTGTCCAGCTTTAACTTGATTAGCAACTTCATATTCCACCATATTATTGGTGGTTGGTAATCCAAATGTAATTAAGTAGTTAATCTCGAATCCTTCAGGTGAAATTAATACTATTCTTATTTCTCTACACACTTGAGAAGATATGTCAACATGCAACATCCATATGAAGAGGAATTCATCTATTAAAGCCCCCATATGTTCGACTATTTTATTCGAGATTAGGGTTGTTATTTTAATAGAAAAGTCTACAAATACTTAACCTTTTATGAAGGGTTGGGCCTAAAACTCTATGTCAAACTCATCTAATTTAATTAACTATTTAATTAGTTGTTCAAATATTTTTGACTTCTATGAGATCTTTTTTAATTATTGATTGGTGAAACCACAATTTTGTAGGCTCAGGATTGTATTCCCTAACCTTTAAATTTAAGCATCCTTTGATTTGGGAAGTAATAATGCAAATGGGTGCCTTGAGGGCCTCCGATATCTTTGGTTAAGGGGTGACACTCCTTTGAAATGACTTTTCTTTCAACTCTCTCCTAGAGGTCAATACTTGTGGTTGGAGGACCTCAATCTTAGGAGTCTATCCTTTAATTTTGTTTCATAAGAAATTCAGTATTTTTGACATATCTTAAATCTAGGTAGCCAAAGCTCTAATATCTAGGTTGGCTAGTGAGTGGATACTCCCATGAATACCTTCCTTAGGGATGATGTTAGGAGATGGAATATTCTTGGATAATTGGCTTGACTATCTATGTACTCTTGTGTTACCATTTTATATTTTATTTTGATCAGGTAGGAACAAATGGTTTAACCAAATTTTTATAGATGATACTAATGATACGTACATTGAATTTAGATAATAATTTAAATCTGTTAAGACAGATAATCAAATCTTTTTATATGGATCATATATACCACAATATCAAATAAAAAATCAAATGATACGAAATTTACTTTTTAATATATTTTTTGATATTTAAATCAATATTTTTTTGAAGAAAAAAGGAAAAATTTTAGGGAAATGAGAATTTGAAAGATTGAATGATGGGGGACTTGGCTTCAAAATTTATGGATTGTTAAATGACAAGTGGTTAGGCCTCTGTGCTTATTTTTTGTTTTATTCTCTCTCTATTTTTAGGGAAAGTCAGCATATCTCTAAGGAGGAGTGACTATTTACTTTCTGAGCAATTACTCTCCATGGGAACTAAATATTTTAGCTATTTGATATGCTTTAAATGTAATACTTTTGTAGAGTATATTAACTGTTGGCTTAATTTTTATGAACAGTTATAATAATTATTTGATTTATTTAATTATTTGGAAGGTTTAATTGTCATGTTAAAATGACCGTCTAGCCATTTGAAACTTTAATCTTTCGTATTCGTTATAGTCCTGTCACTCAACCACTTGTTAGTTTGGTCATTCGGTTAGACTTCTTTTTGACTTAGGCTCAATAATTCAATTGATTTATTTTTCTTTATAAGATCATTATGTGCGAGCCTTGTATTAGCGAATTGAATCAATCCTATTTTAGACATATACCTCCATTGTTGGCCAAACTCGTCCATCAATAGCTTCTGCCTTTTGTAGTGGGGAATGGAACCATAACAGATAATGATGGTGACGGTGGATCATCCTATCGAATGCTTCTCTTTTGAAATAAATAATATTCCTTTTAGCTTGCTGTTGACTCCTCCTGATGGTGTCTCAATTAGTTAGGGGAATAAAATTTTAAATTTGGCTCCACACGGCACTCATCAATTGCCTGTTCCAACGGAGACTAGTTTATTATTTTCGAAGTTGCCAAAAAAACACGGCAAAAGCTAATCTAGATGCTAAAGTTTGGTACATTTATTATTATTATTATTATGGGTAAGAGTTTCAGCTGGCCAACAGTTGGCATAAATTAGAACTCCCAATTGCTCAAACCCCTTGGATGCTTTTTTTTTTTTTTCCTTTTACTTTGGGGTACAAAAGGCTTAGGGAGTCGTAAAAATCTTTAACTTGAGTTTCTCCCGATTAGAACTATAAGTAAGCTGTATTGGGTCCACTGCTGTTCCAAGCTGATTTAAGTCTATCAGTCAACCCTTGGATGTTAAAGGAGGTCTAAGTTAATCAATGTGGGCCAACAAAAGCAGACCAAGTAGCAGATAGCCTAAGAAGAGATTTAACCAGCTAGTCCAATATATAATACAGACAACTTAGGCTAATTGGTTGGGTTATTAGGCGATGGTCACATCAAGCCTCGACCATGCTCAGGAGGTGGTTAGTGCTGAATTGAAAGAATAATTTGCAAGGATATTGAGTTACTTCACCAAGCAGTCAAGTCTTTATATTTTATCGGTAATCTAACTTTGAATTGTAGCCTATAATCTTACTATGGAAAGAGTGCATGCGCCTTGGTTTTCACACCACTATAAATACCATACCCCTTTATAGAAAGGGGGATAAGACTCTAACCTTAGAATACATACAAGTTATTATCATGTACCCCTCCAAACTCAAAGTCCCTGGGCATATCGAATAGTCAACTGATCATTACGATTTTTGAGTTTCAATCGCATAGCACTTAGCTTACACAATAGGATTTAAGAGCTTGTCCTGTGAAATATCTTATTCCCCCTATAACATTATCATTAGAGCTCTTCCCTTAAATCTTCTACTCTCTCTTTTTTCCGACTTATTTTTTAGGTGATTTTGTGGACTTGATTGCCATAGGATTATTTAGAAAGCCAGTTCAGAATCCTCTTAATTTATTACTTTGGTTTGTGGTGTATATAATCTGGGTTAAAAAAGATTCAAGAGTCTACTTTAGAATCTTACAGGCCAAAATTTAGATTTAAATTATGTGTCACTAACGTTGTCTATGTGAACGAGTTAAGAAACTTATTCCCACACATTTTTATAGTTACAAAGTCCCATGAACAAACCGTCATGGTAAATATTAGAACTCATAACTAATCAAAAACAAAATTTTTAATACATTTCTATTGGGTCCAATCCCGGCGTCGCCTAGAACTTGCAAGGCCCAATCTAGGAAGCAGAAGCCCAAATCGACTATTCAGCTCAGGATTCCAAGCAACCAACGTGGCGGCCCAATGCCTTCAGCCAATCAGCGTTTCTTGCAACTCATTAATGCGGTTGTAGGTGGTAGATTCAAGGTAGCAATGCGAACCAATGAGGGAAAGGTCATCCTTGTTAGCCGCGGCTTGCGCCATTTTCTGCAGCTGACCAACCAATCATCATGTGAAAAGTAGACCAAGTGTGGCTAGCGATACACGACGGTCTCTTGATCGCTACAAGGCGACAACTAATACCACCGACCGCGACTAGTAGGTCAACGGTTGGCGAATCCTTGCAGAAAGGATTCTCGTGTCCAAAGCTCCACTTTTTAGAGCCTACAAATTCTCTCTCCTTCTATAGGAGAGGGGGATGTTGATCAATTCCAAATCATTAATTTGAGCCTGGCATTAAGATATATGCTCCCTGAAGCTCCAACTCTCAGACTCTTGACTAGCTCTCATCCTTCACATCCTTTCATAGGTAACCCAAGTTAGCAACCCATTGCGGTTCATATAGGGAATCGGGCCTCCCTCCAACCGCTCATTGAGTTCAACTCTCACATTTATATACTCCTATCACACACTCATCATATTTCTGCTACCTCTAAGCGTGCGTCCCCCCTTTCTGTTCATTGCGGAAGGATATTGATTTGAGCGTTGAAGTGTTTTCGGTGGAAGAAATCCCGTCGACCATTGATATCTTCTTTGTTAGTTGTGTTGTGCAGGTTCCAAGTTAACGACAATGGAGACTGGATCCGCTCGTGATCACCTCTGGACGATGAAAAATTTAAAGGCTTCATAATCCGTACGACAACCAGGAACTCGAGACACAATATTGGCACCATCTGTGGGAACATGATGAAAAGTCTAGTGTCTCCTTCTGACTTTCACTCTTTCACAACAAGATGGTCAACACTCGGACGCAAGCCAGTGCCCCATTAAGAGATGCAGCTGCTCACGGCGATGACGCCTTAGTGGGTAGCCGTGTTAACACTTGTCCGCAGCCTGACATTCACCATTTAGCCGTCGATATGGGTGACATGAGGCTGATGATTCAAGCCCTCTGTAACCGGACGAGCACACCGTGGATGGAGGCTGCTCCCTCAGCATCTTAGGCATCATCCATCAGGCAGGGAAGGCGTTGCACCAGAGCCCCTAGAGGCAGATCAGATCGGTCTGATGACGTTGAGGTCTAGGAATCCTCCGAAAGTAGGGCCCAATCTGTGGCTGGAAGCCACCTTACCGTGGACAAGTGGGAGGAGAGCCCAAAGCAGCGTAACCCCTGTAACTCTCATGGCGAGAGGAGGCAGACAGACAATCGCAGACGCATTTAGAGCGCGGCAGCCCCGTGCGGAAAGCCGCCGCAACCAATAAGCTCAGCACCACCAGCAGGGTCACACGGAACTCCACAATGTCATTAACGTGCGGAGAAGTGAGTCTGACCCACCGATGGAGGAAAAGGTGAAGGTTCTCTAGGACCTCTTCCACAAGGAGAGGCCTGTGCGGTCCTTCGCTGACCTATGAAAATCACCATTTGCCATGGATTTTCGGACCCAGCCGCTACCCTGCAAATTCAAAATGCCAACACCGGAAGGATACGACGGAAATAAGGATCTAATGGACCACCTCAACTACTTTCACACTCACCTGTCCCTCCAGGGAGCGAGTGAGGACATGATGTGCCAGTGCTTCCCTATTACCCATAAAAGGGATGCGTTGCTTTGGTTCCATGGCCACCCGCCAAACTCCATCTGCTCTTTCAACGAGCTTGCAGACTGCTTCTTGAGCCAGTTCGCCTCTAGCCGGACGATGGAGAAGCAGCCATGGCACCTAGTCTACCTCTGTCGGAGGACGGACGAAAGTCTGAAGCGATTCCTCAACTGCTTCATCATTGAGGCACGCCGGATTCCCCAACCCTCTGACGAGTTGAAACTCAATGCCTTTGTTGCCACGTTGGCGGCCAGAGACTTCTTCAAGCACTTATCGTATCGGTGCCCTCAGTCCTTCAGGGAAGCAAAGGCCATTACCTGAGCCTACATCTCGATGGAGGAGGCCAACAAGGCAAAGTGTCCCAAACGTGCGAATCGCCCTTCGAAAGGGCCCAAGCCAGCCGCCAGGAAGAAGAGGAACGGCAATAGTAGCCGCTTCAAGCAACGCCGCAAGTAGTCGCAGCCTTCGTCGGGATCTAGGAAGGAATACAGGCAAACGTCTCTAACTCCCCTAAATGATACTCGTGCAAACATCCTGATATAGATCCAGGATAAAAAGTTCTTCAAGTGAAGCACCGAAGGGCTCGAGCGGTGCTTACCAGAAGAAGTACTGTTAGTACCACCGCTACCTGGGACATTCCACAGAGAACTGTCGGACACTACAATAGGAGATAGAGGATCTGATCCGCTGTGGACACCTCAAACGGTCCATGAAGGGCTCAGGATAAGCCTCCGCAACCTCAGAAGGCAAGGCAAGGCGAGTGAACCTCTAAAGAACAGTATGGTTGCTGGTGTGATCAACATGATCTCAACCGTGTTGGCCAAGAGCAGCAGGCAAGCGCAGCCCGAGCGGACTTCCAGTGGTAAGAGAGCGAGGATAGGGGATAAGAGTGATGTCATTAGCTTTAGTAGCGATGACATGGCTCATATAACATTTCTCCATTCTGATCCCCTTATTGTATCCACCATCGTTTCAAATGATACGGTTGATTATCAACTAAAATGAGTCTTTGTTGATAGTGGGAGCTTTTAGAATTTCCTATATCTTGTTACCTTCTTTAAGCTTGGATTAAGAAGAAGCCAAATGAAAGGAGCCGATGGCCCTCTATATGGTCTTGACAACGAACCTTTACCTGTACAGGGGGTCGTCCAGCTGGAAATCACGATGGGAACCTATCCGTGTATTGCAACGAGAAAGCTAGCATTTCTTGTTGTCGATCTACTGTCCGTCTACAACGCCATCTTGGAAAGACCATTCATCATCGCCTTCGGGGCTGTTACTTTGATCCCTCATTTAAATATGAAGTTTTGAACCCCGTATGGCGTAGGAGAGGTGCTCAGTGATCAGGTGATGGGACGGACGTGCTACCTGTCCCAAGTCACCCCAACAGCGCCAGACCGCATCGATGAAGACTTAGACTTCTGTGATGAAGTCACGCTACAGTAAGCCCAGTTAGGAAAAGCAACCGAAGTGATACCTCTAGACCCTATTGAGCCATAGAAGTGCGTACATATTGGTAGCTCTTTCACTACGGCCAATCGAGATCAGCTGATTAGCTTTCTTTGAAAGAACTCCGACATGTTCATATGGATCCCTGCCGACATGTCCAGAATACCGATTGAAGTAATGGTCCACAAGTTAGGCCTCGATCTTGGTCATAAGCCCGTCAGGTAAAAGTATAGGAACCACTCCGTTGAGAAACTACTAGCCATAAGGGAGGAAGTGAAGAGATTGCTGGATGTCGGATTCATTAGAGAAGTCCAGTATCTGGACTAGCTATCAAATGTCGTGTTCGTGAAGAAACGTAACGGCAAGTGGTGAATGTGCGTAGACTTTACCGACGTAAACAAGGCCTGTCCCAAGGACAGCTTCCCACTCCCTCGAATAGATCAGTTGGTGGCCTCTACGTCTAGGCACGAGCTCTTGAGCTTCATGGACGCCTACTTAGGCTACAACCAGATCAGGATGGACCCGGACGATAAAGAACACACCTCCTTCATAACCGACCGGAGAACATACTGTTATAAGGTAATACCCTTTGGCCTCAAAAACGTCAGGGCAACTTACCAGCACCTTGTGACCAAGATGTTCGAAGGCCAAATCAAGAAGAACGTAGAGGTGTATATCGACGACATGCTCGTGAAGAGCAGACTAACTGATGACCATGTTTGCGACCTAGAGGAGACCTTCTAGGTACTTCGAACTCACAGGATGAGGCTCAACCCGGCCAAATGTGCGTTTGGGATGACCTCTGAAAAGTGCTTAGGCTTTATTGTGTCCCAGCGTGGCATAGAAGCAAACTAAGAGAAGATCAAAGCCATCCTTGACATGAACCCTTCGTGGACCGTGAAGGAAGTACAGAAGCTCTCATGATGGCTTGCAGCCTTATCGCGGTTCCTAGCTAAATCTACGGAGAAGTACTTGCCATTCTTCAAGGCGTTGAGAGGAGCAAAATCGTCCAGATTTTGGTGGACGAACGAGTGTGAGGAAGCATTTCAAGAGCTAAAGATGTATCTCATTAGCCTGCCTCTCTTGAGTTCACCATCCATGGGTGAGGACCTGTACCTCTACCTGGCCACGTTAGACATAGCGCTTAACTCAGTGCTTGTCAGAGAACAAGAGGGCACACATTGACCCGTGCACTATGTTAGTAGGGTATTGACGGACGTGAAGACTTACTACCCGCATGCAGGGAGGATTGCACTAACCCTCATTTATTCGGCACGGAAGTTGAGGCCCTACTTTCAAGCACACTGGATCATCGTTCTAACAAACAACCCTTGAAGTCGATCTTATAGAAATCAGAGACCTTCAGGCGGTTGGTCAAGTGGGCCATAGAATTGAGAGAGTTTGACGTGGAGTTTCAACCACGACCGGCTCTTAAAGGCCAAGCTCTAGTGGACTTTATCATTGAGGCAGCGACCTCAGCTCTAGACGACCCACGCAACCCAAAGAGCTTGGACGCACCAGGCATTCCATCATAGATCCTGAATGTGGACGGATCATCCATCCAAACAGACAACGGAGCTGGAGTCATACTCAGAACTCCAGACGGTACAGAGATGAAGTACTCTGTTATGCTTTCCCTACCACTAATAATGTGACAGAATACAAAGACCTTCTTGCAGGACTTCGTCTAGCAAAGGAATGTTCAACCAAGTCACTGGTCGTGCGCAGCAACTCGGAGCTCGTGGTCAATCAAATCCAAGGAGTCCTCGAGGCATCAAACCATTAGCTCGCGAAGTACCTGACAAGAGCAAAAACCTAGATCTAAGTGTTCGAATGTTTCAGGATCAAACAGGTGCTTAGGACTGAAAACTGAAAAGATGACCAGTTAGTTAGGGACGTAGCTGTAAGATCTTGGAGCAGTATGCCAGGAACTTGTGGAAAATCCTGGCTGCACCCAGTGTGGACGGCCCGGACCAGGAAGTACTACAGATTGGCGAGGATGAAAATTAGATAACCCCGTACCTAACGGACGAAACATTGCCTATGAACACCGACGAGGCCAAGCAGATCAAGAAGATAGCAGCCTGGTACGCAATCCTCGATGGTAGGCTATACAGGCAAGGGTATTCCACTCCCTACCTGAAATGCCTAACCCCGAGGAAGCTGAGTACTTATTTAGCGAAGTCCACCTTGACATATGTGGCTCACACATCGAAAAAAAACCTTGCATTCAAGATCATGCGATAAGATCTTTTCTAACCCATAATGAAGCGAGATGCCTTGGAATTCATGAAAAGGTGCGAAAGCTATCAGGTTCATGGGACCATGGCTCATCAGCCATGCACAGAGCTGCATAACCTTCAATCTCTATGACCGTTCGCACAATGGGGGCTTGATATACTTGGATCGCTACCTCTGGCCTCCGAATAAAGGAAGTTCTTCATTATTGGCATTGACTACTTCATCAAATAGGTGGAGGCTGTTCCTCTGGTACGAATCATGGAGCAGAATGCAACGGAGTTCCTTCGCCAGAACATCATTTGCCGCTTTGGAATTCCCAAGGTCGTAGTCACTGATAACGAAACCCAATTTACCAGAAAATGGTTCACTAAGTATTGTGCAAGCATGCATATCAGACTAGTTCACACGTCTGTGGCATACCCTTAAGGCAAACGTACAGGTCGAAGTCACCAACCACACATTGTTACACGGACTGAAGACCAGCAGGAAGACCCAGGGGGCTCCCAGGTCAACGAATTGCCTTTCGTGTTCTGGTCATATCAAACAACCCACGGTAACCAACGAGAGAGACGCCCTTTAATCTCTGCTATGGAGTTGAAGCGGTTGTCCCCGTTGAAGTGGGACTTCCTTGCCTACGGGTTGAATGCTTCGATCCCACCACTAACTTCGAGAGACTCAAGGAATGCCTTGACTTGCTCCTAAAAGTTTGTGACATGGCCTGCTTGAGGACTGCAGCCTACCAGTAGTGTATCACACGATACTATAACAAGCGGGTTAAGGCACGCCCACTTAAGGTTGGAGACCTGGTCCTTTGGAGTGTAGATGCTACGGGAAATGCCGCTAGTAGGAACAAACTCTCCCCTAGTTGGGAAGGCTCGTTTCTCGTTTCAGCGATCCTCCAGAATGGAGCGTACAAGCTACGCACCCAGAATAGCAAGTTGATCCCGAGGACGTGGAACACCGCTAACCTCAGAAAATATTATCAGCAGCACAAAACTGGCCCAAGTAAGACATGCACGTACAACATGAGAAATGCTTGTACATGTATTGTGTGTTTTCATTTAATAAAATTGATCATGTTTATTATCTTGTGCACTTAGTCAGATGAGTGTTTGCATGCATAACATTCCCAAAAGCGAAACAACCTAGACTGACCCTAAATTGAGAGGATTCCCATTTGTCTGTAAAGCAAGGCCTTGGCTCCGTGCCAAGCGGCTCGAAAGCGGCCACCTCAGAATTTCCACTCTATGTCGAAAGGCCCTAAGCAGCCCTTCAAGCCTTCGCCTCGTGTCAAGCAGCCCGAAAGCGGCCACCTTAGAAATTTGACTCCACATCGAAAGGCCCTAAGCGGCCCTTCAAGCCTTGGCTCCGTGCCAAGTGGCACGAAAGTGGCCACCTCGGAATCCCGACTCCCCGTCGAAAGGTTCTCAGCAGCCCTTCAATCCTTGGCTTCGTGCCAAGCAGCCCGAAAGTGACCACCTCAGAATTGACTCGCGTTGAAAGGCCCTCAACAACCCTCCAATCCTCGGTTTCGTACCAGGTGACCCGTGCGGTCAAAATATTAGGCCAAGGGCTTTTAAAGTTCCCAACATACGGCCACTAAAACCTTAGAGGGTAAGAATTATAGGCATGTGGTGACCTTTCAAAAAAGAGAGTATCCTTAGTCTACGATGGTCGTAGGCTAGGACCGCACGCACAAGAGCGGCGACATCTTGAGTGGGGGCCGAGCACCTAAAATAGGTATCGTGTGCGAAAAGGTCTAAACCCAAAGTCCGGCTGCTGTGGCCTGAAAACCCAGTTGGCCCTTGGCGTGGCTCCATGGGACTTGCGACGACGTCCACTCTACTAGATCAAAATTCCCATTAAACACGCAAGATGCGACGACATCCTCTGACGAAGGACGAGTACAGTGCAAGAAGGCACCGGATTGGAGCCTTGACAACAATAGCTTTACAAGCTTAGCTGTTCAAACACGAGTTATGATCTCAAAAATTACATCATACACTCAAAGGCACTGAATGCAAGAAAGGATGCTTCTTCTCATTCAAGGCACATATACAAGGCATTGTCAAATGGCAGAAAGGTAAGAAGCTATGTACAAATAAGGTTGCTCCTACGGGCCTAATGGGCCCACCTCCTCAAAAAAGTTTCTCAGGCAAGACCTATCATAAACCCCGGAGTTGCTTGGATGAAAGACGCCCTTTGAGACAACTGGAAGCACAAGGGAGGCGATCTTACGGAATAGGCAGATGCTATCCCAGTACCTGCACTCTAATACGGGGGCCTCATCCTCCATAGTGAGCTGCCCCCTCAGGTCACTGGAGAGGATGGAGTTGTCGTCCTCCAGAGCTGTGACCATTCTTTTCTACTGCTCCACCTCCTGCCTCAGACGCATTGTTTCCTGTGCTTGCTGCCCACTCTTCTTCTTCAGCTGCCCAATCTCTCCCCTCAACTGCTCGTTTTCCTCTCGAAGGGTAGCGATCTCAACTCCTGCACGCTGAGCCATCTCCTGCTCGCGATGGAAGTATCCGCATAGTTGAGCAATCAACGCGTTGAAAGAGTTGACCTCCCTAGAGACCTACAAGGAAAAACGGAAGGTCAAAAATTCTCAAAGTTTCAGCCAGTAGAGGAACGCTCAACTCGGGATGATCATACCTGAGCAAAGGAAGCGTCCGGACGACAAGCTCTGTCACCTGACGCGAACAAACTCGGAGGCTCTACGTGTTCAGCTGTGACCTCTACGGAGTCGAGAAGGTCTAGGGCCACAGGTGATGAGGGAACGCTTGGGGGCTCTGGTTCCTGAGCCATCCCAGCCACGACAGTCTCCGAAGTCAGATCGGCACCTGGCAGATTGGCGTCCTGACCGGCTTCAGCCTCCACCTCCACGGCTGCACTCTCTTTGACGCAGACCTCCAAGAGTGACCTAGCAGGCGATCCATGAAGCCTTGAAGTCCTTGCTAGGACTAGCGCAGACTCCAAAGTGCTAACTTTCTGCAACTTCTCAAGAGCTAAAGTACTGCCCTCCACAATCTGCATGCCCTCAGCAACTGCTTCTTGGGACTCTAGGTCGACGAAGGGATCCATAGGGGACTCTTCCCCGGAGTGAAGCTCCACCATAGGGACGCCGTACTCAGCTAATGCCACGGTTGGAATTGATAAATGTTTAGCCACTCCCTCCCATGGCTCAATGTCTGGCATCTGCCTTGGAGCGGGGCTCCTGGCTCACACGGTTTGTCCCACAGCCAGCCACTGTGACCTCTGGGTGGAGGTGCCTCCAGCTTTCCTCAACCTCTTTAGAGGAGCCTCAACTTCCTCATTTGAAGATGTCTCCAGTAGTGAGTAGCTCTCCCTAGCCTTTTCCCCTGAAGGCTTGCGAAGTACAACGGCCCCAAGCTTTCTCTTCTGGGGGCCAGCTATGGCCCAGCCAGACTCAGACCCCACTTGGTAGCAGCGAGAGTGTGGGACGTCAAATAGTAGCCCAGAATGAAGAATGTCTCCATCTGAGAACCAATGGCAGTGACCAACTCCGTCGCATCCCTGATTTCCTCAGTGGACGCATCTCCGCGAAAGAATTGTGGGATCGGACCCTACTCGCGAGGGAGCTCTGAATTAGAAGGATCCTCAAGAAAGAAGAAATGATTGGTCCAGTTTTTAACCGAGTCAGGATTGGTCCCTCAAAAGTGAAAGCAAGGTCGATGAGACATAGAGATCCAATCCTTCAACTCCATTAAACAGAAGATCACCTTCGCCGGCCTCACATCAAATGCACCAGTATGGTGGCGGGCAAAGATGCACCACAAGACCAAGTAACAGATAGCATTTGGGTGAAGCCTCACTACTGGAACACCCAATGCCTCAACAAGCATGTACAGATTGCACGGCATGGGGTAGCAGAGCCCCCTTTCAGACGGTTCTCATAAACTATAACGAAACCCTCTGGAGGGGCATTGGCCCTATAGTCCAAGCCAGGAGCGCAGTACACTATGTCCTTGGGGATCCCATAATCCACCATCAAAGCGGCGATGGCGCTGGTAGTCAGGACAGACCCAGTGTTTCCTACCCCGTGTCAAACCGTTCGAGAAATGCTGGAGGAGGGAGGAGAATTCTTCTTTGCTATTTTTCTGTCTTAAGGAAGTATTATGGACTCCCAGTGCAAGGAAGTGTGAAGAGTGGAATCTGTGAAGAGCACCACTTAAATAGGCAACAGGATGCCAATTGGCGGGAAACTCAATTGGCGTTTCACTTGATGGCCAGGCCATATGCCCGTTCATCAGAAATGCCTAGAATCCTGAGTGGCAACCAATCATGGCTCGTGCCAGATCACAGTCACTTTAGCTACCTGCTAAATTTCAGTTGTCATGCAAGCATTAAATGCTGATTCTGACCGTCAAGACTAGTAGCGGCAAGACTTCTAGGACACACTTCCAGAAGAACAAATTAATCATGCCAATACAATGGAAATAATGAATAAACCACACGATTAAGTAAAAAGTTTTATTAGGTGACATGCTAATAAATTCTTTTTACACTGGAGGTGGTCAATAGCCGCAGAGTACAACTAGTTGCCCTCACTGGGTGGAGAAGGATCCGAAGTGGTGAACTCTGTCAGGTGTATACGAGTCTGGACGCCTGAGTTTCAAGAGTGCAGGATGCTGATGCGGAAGTTTGGCTCATCCAGCTTGGCTAGCCACCAGCTGAGACAGATACCGTCCTGGAACCTCCTTTCTAGTGCAAGGGCCACCTCCTCTGATCTGAACCTTGACCTCAACTCGACCTCTAGCCGCGCATATTCTTTTCCAGAGTGCACTCAGAATCGCTCGAACTCCTCCTGAAGAGTTGAAATGTGATCCCGAGCCTGCATATTAAAGATAGCAAGCCTAGACGCCCTTAATCCCGACTCAACCCACACCCTCTCAAAGTGTGCGGCGTGAGCCCTCGTCTGCTCAATCTCTCCGACCACAACCTGCACCTTGGCTTCAAAGTCTTCAACAGCCAAGACTACCTGTTGTAATGCGGGATACACCCTCCTAGGCCTGTGGTGCCTCGAGGAAGTGGACACCCCCTCCATCTCAAAACCAGGCGGCGCCCTCAAAAATCTTATCGACCCTACAATGGAGGCCTTTGAACCATGACCTTCTGTCGTAGCAGCACCAGGTGCAGCATCGTTGTCGATTCGTGAGGCGTGTGTATCCCTCGCGGACCCGTCAGGCGTTGACTCGGATTTTGACGAGGAAGGCGATCTTTCCATCAGGATCGAAGAAGAGAAAAGACAACGCATGTTTCACGCTCTCAAAGTTGCTAAAGGACGCGAAGTCCTTGGAGGGAATTCAGGCATATAAATAGCTAGAAATCTCCCAATAAAACGGCGTCGCCCCAAGAAAGAAGCGCTTCAGGAAGGAACCAACCGGCTCCTCCCACGTGGCATATCCCTAAAGCGTTGCGCCTTTTCAAGGTGAGTCATCATAATGCGACGCCCCATGATCTCCCACGCAATTAATGCGTCAGACAATCCAACGGATGTGACATCTGCTAGCGGCGTTTGAACTCCCAAGGCAGCAGACATCGGCGGTCTTTCCTCATCGTGTCCTCCCATCGACGGTCTGCATTAGGACTCGAGGGATGACACCGGCGAAACAAACCGAGGGTAGTCAGGAATGCTCAAGCGCACGGATTGGCGCCCGACGCATCAAAAGGAGTAGATTGCCCTTGAAGTGCAATCTGAAAGGCAACAAATAAAAGAAGATGTATGCGATAAGATAGAAGATTAATGGCAAAGGCTATTATTTTATTAATCAAAATTTTCTTTACAAAGTATAAAGCTTGCGACAGTAAAAGTACAGAGAAAGGAAAAGATACAGTAAGAGCATAAAGCCCGAAGTAGCAACTCCAGACGCTTGAAGCCTTATCAGAGAATGAGATCTGCATCAGATCTCTCTGGCTTCATCACCAGAACTCCGATTCACTCATGCGTCAAAGCCACCGGTGTTGACCCAACCCTGAAGGTTCATCCCAAGATGATAGCGACGGCAGAGCCAACGCCCTTAACAGCAGTCGCAATAGCAGCGTGACTATGACACACTCCCCCTTACTCAGACTCCATCTTCCGCCTCCTCTTCAGATGGCACATATGATGAACCAGGTGCGGTCGAGGTCACCTGCGACGTGCTATCCCGGGGACAAAATGCCCCATGATAGCTCCTCCGTGATCCTCCCGTGCACTGGTGATCATAATGGCCATGGGGAAAGTATGTAACGACAATAGAGTGGCCAAACCACCCTCGTTAGTACAAGGAAGCGCCCATCAACGGGGCATGAAAACAGTCTTTGACAGAAGCTCTTAGTCTCCGGTAAGTCCATCTGATTCCTTCATGGATTCCCGCCAGGAGCGGGACAAGCCAAGGGGTTCTCATTATTTGTTCAAGAGTCAGCTAAGGCGTGGATCCCACCAATTAGAGAGCTCCTCTATTTATAGAGGAGCCGGCAACTTGTTCATCTTCAGCGAGGCGCCATGCCCGACGATCGTCAATCGCTAAACAAAAAAGTTTCCAAGGTTGGCCTAGATTCTGGCGTGCGAATCCTTCCATTTAGGGTATTGAGTCTTTGTAACTCCCGGGAAGCCCACGTGATCATTTAGGGAAGGTGCGACCCCAGATAAGAACAAAATCCAGCACATCTCAAGGAAGCACACGTTGTGAGTGACTGGACCCTCGTGGACATGCCAGACCTCAACTGCAAGTCAGCCCAAGTAGGTGGCTAGTGTTGGGTCCAGTCCCGGTGGAGCCTAGAACTCGCAAGGCTCAATCCAAGAAGCGGAAGCCCAAATCGACTAATCAGCCTAGGATTCCAAGTAGCCCACGTGGCGATCCAAAGCCCTCAGCCAATCAGTGTTTCTTGCAGCTCATTAATGCAGTTGCAGGCAGCAGATTCAAAGCAGCAAGGCGAACCAATGAGGGAAAGGTCATCCCTGCTAGCTGCGGCATGCGCCATTCTCTGCAGTTGACTAGTCAATCTATAATATCTCAATTTTTTTTAAGTATAGAAATTAAGATTATATAATCAAGATTGGGGTTAATTAATGAGATATTAAATTATGAGAAATATCATAATAGCCAAGAAATTACCTGCTAAGGACAAGAACAGTGGACCAACACAAATTGGAGGAAATAAATCTGGTCAGCGAGCGTTGACCGAATGTTATGTAAAAAGAGACCGGTCAACATGTTGACCGGTTAATTGGATATTTTCTTGGTATGCTTATAATGGAGAATAGTCAGAATGCGTCTTAAGGCAAAATACTAAGTCGTCAAAAATGGTCGGTCAATACGTTGACTGGTAACTATGCCATTTTGTCCGGTATGAAAAATGGCTAGGTTTCCACCAAGAACCAAGATGGCATTACCGGCACAAATGAATAGCCAGAATGCTTGTGAAAGAAATGATCGATATGGGAAATAACTTGTATGCTTGTAAGAAGAATTGTCTGAATGGGTATTTTGGGTGTAATGGTTCATTGGCTAGTTAGGTGCAAATTGCCAAAATGGTACCATGGGAGGAAAAATGCATTTCAGGAGGTATGGTGTATTCTGCCAAAAAGAAGTAAAGTGATGAAATAGAGCCAAAATCATTGGCATGAATAAACAGCGAAACTGACCTATATGGATGTAGTAAAATTGTCGGGATAGTGATACCGAGATGGATGAGAGTAAAGTGATGTATGAGTAAAAATGTCTAGTTTACATGAATATACCAGGATGGGTGAAATTACAGGTTTGGGTGAACTTACCGGTATGAGCAAGAAGACTGGTATACATGAAAATTACCGGTTTGCACAATTTATCGGTATGAGCGAAATTATTAGTGTGGGTAAAATTACCGGTATAGCACATTTGACCGGGATGCACAATTTGCCCGATATGGCGCATTTGGTCAAGATGCGCAATCTGCGTAGTATGGCACATTTGACTAGGATGCGAAATCTGCTTGGTATGGCACATTTGGTCGGAATGCACAGTCTGCTGATATGGAGCATTTTAGGCGGTTTGGTGAATTTTCAAAAATGAAGCAAACGGACGGAATGGAGAAAAATGATCTGTATGATTATGATTAAAATTATCGCTATTGATTTGTAGCAAGAATAACCGATATACACAATTTATCGGTATACGTGATTTGCCGGTGTGGCAATTGGCCCGGTATGAATGAGGAAAAATGGCCAGCAAGTGTTCTTGAGGCAAATAACCGATTGCCAAAATATCCGGTCAGCGCATTGACCGGACAAGATGGCAAAAAGGCCAGTTTGCACTAATGGTCGAAATGGATGAAAACAACCAGTATGCATGTAAGGAAATTGCCCGATATGACACAAAATACTAGAATAGTTATAAATGCCGAAATGGGTAAAAAAATACGGAAGAATATTTGATCGGTATGAGTGTAAGGAGAAATGACCGGAATGAGCAAGGTGACCGATATGCATGATAATTGTCGGGATGCACAATTTGCCCGATATGGCGTAATTTGCCCGGTTTGGTACAATTTGCCAGAATGAAGCAAAATTATCGTTATGAATGAAGGACCGGTATGGATGAAATTTTGGTGCGGCAAAATAATCGGTATGCCCTATAGCCCAAATACCGGGATGAAAATGGGTAAAAATGTTGAAAAGGTCATTGGATTGGTATGGGTGAGTTCTAAAAAGATCTAGAATCCTCCACAAAGTGGGGAGCTGAGTTTATAAATATTGAGTTTGGGATTTTGGGAGTAAAGTTTAGAAGCGGTGAAGGAGGAAAGAGAATAGGCCACGACAGAAAACACGAAGGAAGAAGAAAGCAGGAGAGAGGGGAAAGGATTTCTCCAACGCTTTCGACCTAATCAGGGTAAAACTAACGGTAGTTTGGTTAAGGCAAGTGTACTTCGGATATTATCTTCCGTTCTTACAGCTTTTTGGTATCTCTAAATTTGTATTTGTACTCTAAAATTATGTTTTCCGGTATTTAGTGTAAATAAAGCATGTTTCTCATAATTTCTTAGCTAGATTTTGTGTATACATATGATTATTATGAACTATAGCTTCGATTTTGTGTTTGATTCACGTTTTGGCATTCGATTATGGTCCAGACAGCTTGCTTCAAGCCCTAGCTTGAAATTTTGGAGATTTTTTGTTTAAATGTATGATTTTGTATATGTATTTGGATTTATGGCCTTGATTTCATGAATATACATGTATTTGACATCCGTTTTATGTCCAAAAGCTTTGTTAAAACCCTAGGAACGAAAATTTAGGGATTGATCTTTAAAATCTATAATCTTTGACATGTAAATGTAGATATGTAAAAAGGTATTATCCATGTTATGATTTGTATCTGAAAAATTTATATGTAATTATACTATTAAGTTTTTGTAGATTTTTGAAGCAATCTGAAGGGTTATTTGCGTGATTCTGTTTGACTTTCTAATGTTTGAAAAGTTATAAGTTAAGAAATAATAAGAAAAATATTTTTGATTCTGTTAAATAGGACCTATGATTATTATTTTGTCAAGTAAGGTTCTCTGGCATACCTTAAAACGTTATGGTGGTAATTAAAAATAATTTTATCTATGGAGTTATACGTGGTCCATTCTTCAACAGGACGTTTGCCTAGAGGGTAGAAATTATGATAATCCATCGACATTCGGGGTATTTCTACATAATCCATCAACTTTTGAGAGGTATTTGTATATAATCTCGCCAGAAGGGATATTCCTGTACTGGTTACTGGCCTTGATTGTGTACATAACATAATCTATCCTCGATTATTCGCCCCCTCGGCTAGTAGGGTCTACTAATTTGGTCTTAAAAGGGATTTCTAGAATCTACAAAGCTTAACCGCGGCTTCTGATTTCTGAATGCCTATTTTATTGATTTATGATTTTCGAAGTGAGTTATATTAAATTATGCTTTCACATGTTTCCATGCATCTCTCTACACTTGAATATTTCTATGTATCTGTTCATCTGTATTTATATTCTACATGAAAGCATTACACTTGTATATTTTTACTGTACCTTGCTAGATAAAGTACAGCCAGCAAACTTTGGAAGACTTAAAGCTATTTTGAAGGCCTTGAAAAAATTAGCTTGAATGTAGTTATCTGATTTTTTTGGATAAACTATGTATATGAAATATGTGTTATGAGTGCGATGAAACAATGAAGTATGCTTCCGCAGGCATGTATATTTTGGATATAGTTCTGCTTCTATTATATGTTTTCTAGTTTTGTATAGATCCTAGCAGGCATCTCTATTTTGCACTTCGGTGTAGTGGATACGAATGTTGAATATAAAGCCGTAGGGATTGATACGATGTCTGATGAACCTGTGTCGGTGATGAAAATATGTGTTGATGGATATTATTCTGCATATTTACAGATTTTATTCAGGTTAATTGTATCAGTTAGCCTAATTTTAGGAAAAACTCTATCCGATTTTCTTAGAATTCTAAGATGATAATTTAAGCTTCAATTCTATATGGTCATTGACGGAATGTATTAGAAGTACAAAAAAAATCAGTTCCGTTATGGGAAAAGTAAACCAAGCGTGGCTAACGATACACGACGGTCTCCTCACCTTCACAAGGCAACAACTGACACCACTGACCGTGACCAGCAGATCAACGACCGGTGAATTCCTGTAGAAAGGATTCTCACGCCCAAAACTCAACTCCCTGGAGCCTATAAATTCTCTCTCCTTCTACAGGAGAGGGGGATGATGATCGATTCCAAATCGGTGATTTGAACTTATCATTAAGACATATGCTCCCTAAAGCTCCAACTCTCAGACTCACGACTAGCTCTTATCCTCCACAACCTTTCACAGGCAACTAAAATTAGCTACCTACTGCGGTTTATATAGAGAGCCTGGCCTCCCTCCAACCGCTCATTGAGTTCAACTCTCACATTTATACACTCCCACCACACACTCATCATATTTTTACGCACCTCTAAATGTGTGTCCCCCTTTTCCATTCATTACAGAAAGATACTGACTTGAGTATTGGAGTATTTTTGGTAAAAAAAATTCTGCTGACGTCTGACCTCTTATTTGTTAGTTGTGTTATGTAAATTTTAGATTAATAGCGATAGAGATTGGACTTGCTCGTGATCACCTCCGGATGATGAGGAATCTGAATGCTCCCTAATCTGTATGACAACCAGGGTCATGGGACGCAACAGTTTCTTCTCATGATGTCCCTCTAAATAATGGTAACGAATTGAGTATGACGTAATATCCCGAATCTCTATTAGATTTATTTTGGGGATAATAGTTTTTTTTAAAGGAATAATAATAATTATAATAATATAGTGGGGGTAATCTGGTAGCGACAACAATGAAAGAAACCAAAGAAAGAAGAGAAAGAAAAGAAAGGAAGGAAAGGAAAGGAAGGAGGGAGAAGAAGGAGAGAAAGATGGGAAGCCAGCGCAGGAGTGGCAACGACCACCGTCGCCGGAGGAGACGATGCTAGGATCGAAAGTCAATGAAGCCCTCTCCGTGTTTCATCCTCCATTTTGTGCACTAGTATGAGTGGAAGGAGGAGATGTGAGTTGAGCAGAAAGAGCCGCCGCTGTTGCCGCCATCGCTAGAAGATACACCTAAAATTGATACAAGTAAATCATTCTTTTCTCGTTATTGACACTGATTTTGTGTTTGTATGTGTTAATTTTGGAGAAAATTTACTAGAATTTTGGTGGAGAAGAGGAGGCAGAGGCGCGAAGGCAAAGGAGAAGAGGAAGTAGAGGAGAAGAAGGGAAGATGAAGGAGGAGGCAGGTGGAGCACACGATAGGGAGGCAGTGCTCAGGCATCGGCTAGGCAGTGTGAAGGCAGAGGTGCGGCGTGGGAGGAGCTCATGGTAGGAGAGAGAGAGAAGAAGGTCGTGTAGAGCTAGTAGGTGGCATAGTGTGGAGAAGGCGCGCACAGTAGGAGAGAGAAAGGGTGCAGACCTAAAGCTCATTTCGGATACCTTAGAGCATCCTGTTCGTAAATCTACTTGGAATAAAGTCAATGCAAGTATCCTCTCACCCTATCTCTGATCTATTTTAACATCTAATATATTTCACATGCATATTTTATATCAGTATATTGTATGAATAATGGGTAGAGTTTGAGACCCGGTAGGTCATTGTATGTGTGAATCCATGGCGGTCCAAGGCCTTAGTGGGTTGATGTGTGATGATCGATAATTACAAGCCTAAAATAATGTAAAATAACTGAGAATTATAGGCCTAAAATATAACCGATATTAAAAAAAGATAGCAAAGAGTTGTAGGCCTAAAATATAGTTAGACTAATAGCCAATAATTTGAAATAGTTGAGAGCTATAGACCTAAAATGTAGTTGGACTGATAGCCAATAATGTTAGATAGTTGAGAGTTGCAGGATTAAAATATAACCATACTAATAGCCATTAATATGAAATTGCCAAGAGCTGCATGCCTAAAATATAGTTAGGCTAATAGCCAATGATGTGAAATGGAGCAGAGTTGTAGGTTTAAAATATAGCCAAACTTATAGCCAATAATGTGAACTAGCCGAGAGTTATAGGCTTATAATATAGTCAGGCCGAGAGTCAATGATAAGAAATGGTTGAGAGCCGTAGGCCTAAAATGTCGTCGGGCCAAAAGCCAATGATAAAAAAATGGCCAGGAGTTACAGGTTTGAAATATAGTTGAATTATTGGAGCTAATGATATAAAATGATCAAGAGCTATAGGCCAAAGATATAGCCGTATAATATGTAGTTGGGGAATTGGGTCTCCGTTTGTGTGGGTATGCCGTTAGTCTCAGGTTATGCGATGAGGGGTATCAAAGTATGATTTGTTATAAGTATGTTTCAGTGAGACAATACTATGGATCAGGCAGTTACTTTGGCTTTGGATTTTATGTCCTAAGTTACAATTTTTATTTCTACCTGTTTTTGATAATTGTTTATGTACATTTAAATATATGATGATACTGAGTTTCGGGCTCACGTTTTCTATTTTTTCCTCTTCAAAGTAAAAGAGTCGGACTTGCAGTAGGAGTTGAGCGAGATTTGATGTAGTGCCACACATTCCAATTTGTGGAGGGCTAGAATCTTTTGCTAGAGTTGGATGAGATTATATGCGGCGTCACATGACCCAATGGGTTTAACATTCATATAATTCAATTGGCATTGGTTGTATTCCCTTGCTATTTGGATGGGTTTGTTATGGGTTTTATTTCAAATATTGATAATTGGCCAAGAGTAGGCACTTGGATTGTGTAATAAGGACAGCTGGATTTAAGTATGTTATGCACATGGGTTGACGTTTTGTTTGGATACCTCTTTTACGTTGTATTTGAGCTGGTCGTATATATATATATATATATTGTTTGAACAGTTGTCCGATGAAATTCCA
>JAODPA010080133.1:11028-26822 GCA_025585075.1 Nepenthes mirabilis | reverse complement strand
GAGAGAGAACTGCGTTATTGGAGATATCTGTTTGATCGGGGGGAAGAAAGAGAGAGAGAGGATATGTTGCCCACGTCGTCGAAAGGGCGAACGCCCGCCGCCTCTCGCCAGCCGAATCCCGTGTTCACTCACTACTTCCTCCGAATTATCAAGGCATCTCTCTCCCCCCGAATCTCGCTCTTTCTCAATTCACAAATTTATTTTTGGAGTATAATTTTCATATTCGACGGATCCGCTCTCTAATGTTTGTTATTGCCTGCTAGGTCCAGTCGCTTATGTAGTTTTCCAGAATCAATTTGAAATTATGTTAACATCTTGCTGTTGAACTTCAACTGATCAGACCATGAATTTTTACCCCTTGTAAGTAGATTTTGCTAAGGAATATGTTGGATTTTTTTTTTGGTTCGGTCGACGAGAATACTTAGCTTAGTAATTGGCTTATGTGCCGCTTCCCTCCTTAAGTTTCCTTAACCTTCTTTGTTGCGTCATCGGATTTGGCCATTGTACGGGCAGGGATCCAAAAGTGTCTGTGGATTGTTTAAGGGTACCCGGACAAAACCCGTGCAACACAAAGTATATGGTCGTTGTTTTTTAGCTTAGTGAATGCGACTTGGGGGGTAGAGAGAGAGAGAGAACGATAACATGCGAGATTTTATGTGAAAAACCCTCTCTTGAATGAGAAGAAAAAATCACGGGACTCTGAGTCCATGAAGGATTTCACTATTGTGGTGTTTGGTTACAAAGGAACGAGTTTACAATAAGTGAATGGTGTCTTGCCTCCCTCCTTTTTATCTCTCTTGGTGTATTGTTGACAGCATACATGCAAATGCCAGTAGCTCCTCCTCCTCTTAGGCGTCTAGTTCATGTATATATATATAGTGGTTGGATCTTCCCACGTGTAGCACCTGCGTGGAACTAGCGTGTATAGAGGATCATGCCATCAATTCTCTCAATCAAGCCTGCCGTGTTAGACACGTTGTGTGTATGCAGGCTTATTTCGTGTGACGTCATTTCTGCAATGATCAGGCGTGCTCTATAGATCATCATTCATTGTGCAGACAGCGTGTTGCAGAGATTGCACGTGCTTTAGGGAAAGTCAACCTTCTGAGCTGGTGCTCTCAGTCATCCTGAGCTTCTGCTTTCAGTCATCCTGAGCTTCCTTTCCCGTACTCATGTCACTGGGTACTTATCAGAGTCCTCTTCCCTGATAGAGGCTCTTGGACTTTACAAGTCCGGGGTACTTGGCGTTGAATGTCCTTGGGGCTTTATTGGGGACTTGGTCTCTTATGGAATCTGTGAACCTCCCAAGTTGAGTTAGTCTCTCAAACTAGTTCAATTATTTGGGCTCCTTGGGGCGAGAACCTATGCCCTCGGGCCTTGAAGGGCGATTTATCCTCCTAGGCTAGATTGGCTACTTGGGTCTCTCGGGACATGGATGTAAGTCATCGGGCCTCTTGTACTTATTTAGCTTCCTGGGCTAAATCAATTTTGTGGGCCTCTTGGGACACGAGTCCGTGTCTTTGAGCCTCTAGAGCCAACTTTGTTCCTTGGGCCAAATGTACCTTGTAGGACCTTTGAACGCGGGCTTGACTTTTTGGGCCCTTTTCATCTGGGCCCCGGGTATAAGTATCTATCATTAGCCCCCCATGTCAAGAGGTCTGAGTTCTTCAGCCTTTTGGCATGTCACCAGGCCATGGATAAATGTCTCGCAAAGTTAATCTTCACTGGAAGTCCGCTTGTGCCTTTGCTTTGTGGTGCTACCTAGCTATTGCTTGAAGTTGATGCTCATTTTTTTCTCTTGTGAATGTCCGTGGATATGGTTGGAACCAAAAGCCTGGGGACCTGCTTACCGAAACGTCCGAGAACATTTTGAGACTTGTAGTCTGACGAAGGTGTCTAGAGAAATTTTGAAGTCAATGGTCTTGTCCAAACGTCCGAGGAAAGTTTGAGTTCTAGACACTGGTGACGCCACTAAGTGATAGTTCTTGCCACGCACATGTCCGCAACCAAAAATGTCATCGGGTATTTTAGAGATCAAAAGATTTGATGAAAGTGCGTCCAAGAACTCCCTTCGAGTCCGAGAACGCTGGCCTGCGCCGCCATTTTGGCCATTAAAGCGCAATAAATGCGCATTAATGGGATTTGACATCGCCTTGAAAACATAAGGCCCACTATCTCTAGCAGTGTACGGGAGGCTGACACGTGACAAGGGTAATGATGGGGCGTGCCTTCGAGCATTTTCAACCATTTTCAAATATCATTCATTGCCTTCATTTTTTACCACGCAACCCTAAGGTTTTTTTCTCGAACCCTCTGGCTGCGTTCTCTCAGGCTTTCTTCCTTTTCTTCTTATTTCCTCTGTGTTTTCTCTGTTCTTGTCTTTGAGCTCTCATGGCGGCCGGAGTCAAGGATATCGCCTCTTCTTTCACTTTGGCCGGTTTGGATGCCATCCGTGTAAAGTACGAAATTCCTGATTCGATGGCAATGGTGATTCCAAAAACCCATGATAGGGCCTGCATCCCGCCTGATGAGTTCATCACTGTGTACGAAGTCCATGTCAAGGGTGGGCTTCGTTTTTCTGTTCCCATGGAGCTGTACGTCATCATGAGAGAACTCGGGGTTCTGTTCGCGAGGCTGCAGCCTAATGCTATCAGGTATCTTGTTTTCATTTGCGTGTTTGCCAGCCGCCATGGCAAGGTGCTCGCGGTTTCCATGGTGAAGGTGATGTTCCATTTCACTCATAACTTGGACTGGATCGTTATTACTCCACATCATGAGTTTGCGGTTATGAGCGGTGGAAACCCTAATTCCATCGAGAGGTGAAAAGATAAGTTCTTCTTCTTGGCGGTTTCTAAGATTTGGGATGTTTCCAACGACTCGGGGATCGTGGCCTCCAAGCACTGCTCAGACGCCTCCAAAGAGGAGAGGGAGGTTGCCAAAGAGGTCGTTGATTTGGTGATGGCCAATCTTGACACCTTTAATAAAAATAAGAAGAACATCTGGTTGAGGCTCGAGAACTTGGAGAGAGTCAAGTGGGGGTCGCAGGCCGAGGACTCTGGTGCCCTTGTTGCCATTGCTCCTTCTACGAAGAAAAAGAAGAAGAAATTGAAGAAAAAGGCGGGGTCTTTGAGGATTGAGGAGCCGCCCCAGTGGCAAAAGAAGAGTGACTGGACTGAAGCCTCGAAGCGCCCGGTGACTACTATTGTGAGCTCCTCGTCTGATGATAATAACGCTGTAATAGCACCCATTGTGAAGAGGTTGAGACCTCCACAGGCGGTGCCAGTCCGAGGGGATGAAGGTTTTGGACCTTCGGCTACAGCTAAGCCCTTTGGGCAGCCTTCTGGGCCTGTTGGCCAACTCGCGAAGCCACCTGTTGCCCAGCCTTCCCCTGGTGAGCTAATGCCTGACATTCATTATGAGTTTATTGGTGAGTTCTCGGACTGGATTGACAATCCACCCGAGGACATTGACGAGGGATAGGCCGTGAGGGAGGCTGAGGCAACTAGGGCTGAGGAAGCAGTGACGACGATGACGACGACGGTGACTGTTGAGGCTGCTGAGGCCAAAGAGTGTCATGCCGTGGAGCTGCCTGCCGCAGAGACCGCTGAGCTCCCATGCCTTACAATCCAAATTTATAGTCCAGTGATGATGTCGCCTGCAGCCTCTGAGGAACCTCTGGTCGAGGACAGAGCAGGGATATCACTTGTTGTTGAAGCCGAGACTGGGACCGAGTATCATTACGACGCGTTTGAGCCCTCAGTCTTTGATGTTGTTGCCTCGGCGCCCGAGGCCAGGGCTTAGGTTTCTGTGGTGCAGGAGGCTGTGGCCACAGAACCTGGGGAGCCAGAAGCTCCCAAAGGGTAGAGCACTTTCGATAGTTCCTTTGTGACCAAGGTATTCTTCTATCCTCCTCCTGGCTTTGTTCTATTTTGTTCATATTTTACTGACGTGTCTTGCCTTTGTAGTTTCACAACATGGCCGGCGGCCTTGGCGCGATCATAAGTGAGGTTGCCCAGGCTTACGTAGAGCTGGAAGCTTCCAGGTCCTTGGGAGAATGCGTCCAGAGTTTAGAGCTCAGGCTTGCCGAAGCCGAGCGCCGCGATTCTATCTTGGAGGGCTAACTGAAGGAGCAAGAGAGGCTGCACATTATCCTCCGAGGAGGAATCACTTGCTTGAACAGGAGCTCAGGACTTCGTTGAAGCCTGAAGACATTGCAGCTGCCCTCGAGCGCAAGTACTAGGACGCCATTGACATGTGCCGCCGGGTCATGAAGCTTTTGGTCCTAGGGTTTCCTACTGCTCTTTTTTGATCCGAGGAACTCCAGTGCCCAGCGCAAGAATGACTTGGTTGGTCTCCCACCACGTTGGAGGTCTCCTGAATCTTCACAGTTAGGGCTGTCCAGCCAGCTAGAGTCCTCTGGACAGCCAGGATCCTCAGAGCGGCTGAGAACCTTAGCTCCCTAATGTGTTTTATTGTAAACATTTTTTTATATGTATATTGTTGTACACGTACTGACTTTATGAATAAAATTCGTATTGTTTAAGTGCAAACGTCTTGTTTATCTTTCCCGGACTGCTTGAGTGTTCGGTTCCTTTATGTCATGCTATTAAAGAAACTTAGTTGTATACTAGCTTAATGTCTGAACCTTTTGACTGTCTTAGGCTGAAGATGTTACCTCTAGGGTCATTGCACGCTTGCTGTTTTGAGCTCCCTAAGTTTTAAGTCTAACCTCTAGGATTGCTTGGCATTGTGGCCAAGTTTTGAGTATGACCTCTTGGGCCGCTCGGATATAGCCGAGTTTTAAATACGACATTTTGGGCCGCTCGAGTATAGCCAAGTCTTAAGTATGATCTTTTGGGCCGCTCGGGCACAGCCGAGTTTTAGAGACAAGTGAAAGGAATCCTATCCACTTGACTTACGGGCAATATAGGTCTTATTATTTTATGAGATGATGTGCAAACATTCAATGAAATGTAAGACAATAAACAAGTTAAAGAAATTTCATTATATCCATAAAACATGTTACAGCACATCGGATGATGCATTTCGCCTTACTTGACTATTTACACATTTATTTATTTACGGTATTCTTTGGGACGAGTTTCTAAGTCCGCGGGCTCCTGAGTAACCTCTTTGGTCAAATTGGCTCCTTGGGTCTCTTGAAATGTGGACTTGAGTCCTCGAGCCTCCTAGGGTGATTTAGGCTCTTGGCTAAATCAACCTCTCAGATTTCTTGGGATGTGGGTCCAAGTCCTCAGGCTTTTGGTGCCAACTTTGTCCCTTGGATCAGATCAATCTTATGGGCCTCGTGGGCTTAAGTCCTCGGTACTTTTACCTGACAGTTGGCATGTTTGGTTGTTACCCACTGGTACGCGGCTCTCCGCAGCCTTGCCATGCTTTAAGCTTCCTCAAGCATGCCTAGGCTTTCTCGAAGCCTGTGCGGGTTGTCGTCCCAGTTGGCCGAGGGGATATGACCCTTATGACATTCCACCTCTTGGCTGGTTAGCTTCACTATCTTCCGCTGTTTTGGAAACTTGTCCTGGTCTTTGCAGGAAATAGTTGGGGTAGCCTTGTGTGATTAGCCGTTCGATCTCCACCTGCAGCGTCTGGCAGCTCTCAGTATCGTGACCTCGGCGGTGATGGTAGTGGCAGTACTTTGTTTGATAGCCCCCGTCTGGGTTCTTTAACGTTTTGGACTACTTCAGAAATTCTTTATTCTGGATTTGCCTCAGGATGCTGGTACGCTAATCGTTCAAAGGAGTCAGGTTCGAAGGCTTGGACTTCCTTTGAACAACTTGCTCAGATCTGTGCCGCTTTAACAATCCTCGGGAATCCTGATGGTCCTCACTCTTTCTTTTTGCTTCCATCGTCCTCGGGTGGAAATTTTCTTCACCTTTTGGCCTCTTTGCTTCATTGGCCCCTCCTCCAAAGATCCGTATCGAGATCTTCTTAAGCTTCTTTTTTGTTTGAGGTTGAGTCGTGGCCTTCTTTTCGTTGAGGTAATCCCTTAGCTTGCAAGAACCTTGCGTAGCCTTTTGCTCCACACGACTCTTTTCTTTTGCAATGATCCCTCTGCAAAAGGATTCCTCTGCAAAAGAATCCCTCCTAAAAGGTGGCATTTCGATTGTAGCGAGAGTGACGAGGATCTGGCCTTTCTGGGCCACCCTCTTGGATCCAAGGACCCAAGCGACCTTCAAGTCACAGTGGAACTTCGTTGCTCAAGGCAACCTGTGTTCCTCGGTCCTCGCACTGGCTAGCTTGCTTCTTGGGATGCTTCTTTCCCTTTCCCTTTCCCTTTTTCTGAGACACTACGGTCTGGAAGGCTTTGGGTGGCACTCCCGTTGACTGCCTGTCCAGTTTTGAGTAGAAGGTTTGAACGGCTCTTGAGAGATCGTCCACTTTTACTGCCAGTACCTGTACACAAGGGCCTGGACGGTCACCCATTCTGTTGCCTGTTAAGAGGCAGTTGCCGCAGGATGCCGTATCTTGTACGGATGCACTGGCCTGGGCTTGTGTGTCCGTCATTCTCTGACTTCTAAAGTACCTCTGGAAACTTCTGAAAAATGTGTTAACCTGACTTTCAGTCGGTTCCCACAGATGATGCTAAATGTTGCGTTTTCGGATTTTGGCCACTATACGGGCAGGGATCCAAAAGTGTCCGTGGATCATTCAAGGGTACCCGGACAGAACCCGTGCAATACAAAATATATGGTAGGTTTTTTTTAGCTTAGTGAATGTGACTTGGGGGGTAGAGAGAGAGGGGGAACGATAAAGCGCGAGATTTTACGTGGAAAATCCTCTCCTGAATGAGACGAAAAAACCACGGAACTTTGGATTTGGGAAGGATTTCACTATTGTGGTGTTTGGTTACAAAGGAACGAGTTTACAAGAAGTAAATGGTGCCTTGCCTCCCTCCTTTTTATCTCTCTTGGTGTATTGTTGACAGCATATATGCAAATGCTAGTAGCACCTCCTCCTCCTCTTAGGCGTCTAGTTCATGTATATAAATATAGTGGTTGGATCTTCCCACGTAGAGCACCCGCGTGGAGTTGGCGTGTGTAGAGGATCCTGCCACCAACTCTTTCAATCAAGTTTGCTGTGTCAAACACGTTGCGTGCATGCCGGCTTGTTTCATGTGACGTCATTTCTGCAATGATGAGGCGTGCTCTGCAGGTCATCATTCTCTGTGTAGACGGCGTGTTGTAGAGATTACACGTGTTTTAGAGAAAGTCAACTTTCTAAGTTGGCGCTTTCGGTCATCCTGAGCTTCCTTTTCCGTACTCGTGTTGTTGGGTACTTCTCAGAGTTCTCTTCCCTGATAGAGGCTCTTGGCCTTTACAAATCCCCGGGCACTTGGCGTTGAATGTCCTCGGGACTTTATTGGGGACTTGGTCTCTTACGGAGTTCGTGAGCCTCTCAAGCTGAGTTAGTCTCTCGGACTAGTTTAGCTATTTGGGCTCCTTAGAGTGAGAACCTACGCCCTTGGGCCTTGAAGGGCGATTTAGCCTCCCAGACCAGATTGGCTACTTGGGTCTCTTGGGACATGGATGTAAGTTCTCGGGCCTCTTGTACTTATTTAGCCTCCTGGGCTAAACCAGTTTTGTGGGCCTTGAAGGGACACGGGTCCGAGTCTTTGAGCCTCCAGAGCCAACTCTGTTCCTTGGGCCAAATCTACCTTGTAGAATCTTTGGACGTGGGCTTGACTTTTTGGGCCCTTTTCATCCAGGCCCCGGGTATCAGTACCTATCATTCTTAAAGTTGGAGAAATTGTTCAATGAAATCCTCCTGCTTCACTCCCTTAAAGACCTTCCATGACTGGTGTATAGCCCCTGGATCGGCTCTCACTGTAGAATTTTACCCGCTTATGGTTGCTTTACTCTTGAATCATACTCTACGATCATACCTCAGGCGGTACTGTCAAAATGCTAGTAGGATGTGATAATCTCACTTGGGAAATTCCTTGTTTATCCAGTAAAAAATCTGGAAAATTCAGATTCGAATTTATGATATTTGTAAGAGAATGGAAAGGAGACAATAGTTTATTGATGAGTCTTTCTGCATTAAAAATAGATAATGGACTGTAACTTTGAATTTTAGGAATACCAGCTTACCTCAATTTTCCATGCCTAACCTCCATCATATTAATGCTACGAGTATGTTTCCAGAGTATTGTTTCTGTGTACAGGATAAAGTATGATTATTCATTATAGGGGTATGTTAAAGATCACTAGTAATTTTAGTGTTGGTGTTGTAATGGAGTAGTAAATGGTTTTTTTTTAAAAAAAAACTGTGAGTCTGTGCATGAGCCCATTGAGGACATTAGTTGAAAATTGTTGTAATGGAAAATCTTTGCATAAAAGAACCATCTGTTTATTCGGCCTTAATTTTTTTGGGGAGGGGGGTTATATATCCGGAATTGTGATATAGTTCATAAACATCATGCTTTTACCGCAAAGCATCAATGTGACTGTGGCTTTTTGTAGAGGTATAGTTTATATCAAATGGAGAAAGCTTGTTTGATGAGGGAAGGAAAAATCAAGATATTGGAAAATGATATTGCCCAATGCTTGGCATGCAATCTCTACAGAGTTGAATGTTAAAGAACAGCAGCCATATGTAGATGGGTTGAGGTATATAGGAGTTGCTTTAAGGAGATGATTATCATCCCATATGGTTTAAAAAATTTGTGAAAAAAAAAATCAGTTTTAGGTTCCATCCTCTTTCTTAGGTGAGACGTTGAGATGTTTGCTTTTGACAGTTGCTCTCTCTATCTCATATTACATGTTATGGTTTATTTAACACACAGGCTTTGGAGTAAATATGCATTTGAGATTATCATTCAAGGGGCTTATACATGCCATTTCACTATTTATGATTACAACTTTATTGTTTTTGCACAACTTTTATCTAATGTTGCATTCTCATAGTCATTGTTATGTAAAGAAGGAGAGCTAGTATCAAAGAAGAAAACAGATATAATTGAAGAAACCAATGAATTAAACCTATGAAAGTGTCGAATCATTTGGATTCCTGAAAATATTAATGTGCATTGAATTTGTGCTACTTTGACATTCTTCTCTAAATCTTATGGCTATCTCATATTTTTGTTTTTTCCATTTTGGTTCATTGCAGTGGCAACAAATGGACATTGAATATACATTTTGGCAAATGTTTCATCTATGCACATCGCCAAAAGTAGTGTAAGTAGTCTCAAGTATTTGTTTTCCTTTTATTAGTTTACTGCTTAGAATTAGAAGTTTTATCATGCAGGATTTGATTCTATACATTGGATGATTGCATGTCCAATGACAAATTTGTGGCAGTGGCTTGGGAAAAAAACTTTTTCAATAGTGTAGTTGTAAGCAGAAAGGTTGTGCTTACTGCTTTCATCCTATGGTTATGTGGATGTTTAGCTCTTATTAGTACTTGACAATAGTATAAATTGAAATATTTGTCATGGGAAAGTAGTGCTGTTTTGGGCTTTGTGAAATTGTGTGGAATCATGTCTTTATGAGATATTTTTATCATCTAGTGTGCGCCTTAACTGCCTTCTCTTTACAGGAATGCCACAAAGTTTTATGTTGATGTTTCAAAATTTTGATTTGGGGTAAACTGTCTGACATTTGAGAGGAAATGATAATGCACATGATGTTAATGTGGTTGGAATATTGATTGGTGGAGAAAGAACTTTGGCTAATTTCTGAGTGGTTAGATGATATTAGCATCCACATTTTTCTGCCTCCTTAATGCATTCAGTTTCAAGCTACTGAATATTGCAAATCAAACACTATCATTTTATAGCCCTTTGCGAGTTTGTGTTTGAGGATCTGAAGTTTTACAAATTGCATGTCTTGTTGAAGTTTTTGTATAGAAAAGACTCACGATTTATTCGTGTATCGAAAAGATTATTTACACTTTTTAGTTGAACAAAATAACTTATTAAATAATAAAATAAAGAAGAAAAAATGGCAATGCCAACATTATGTTTTCGCAGCATTTTTAATGATAAGGTTGTTTGGTTGATAATTTTCTCTGAATGATGTAATATTGTTTGGTTGATGATTTTCTCTGAATGATGTAGTATTGTTTGGTTGATGATTTTCTCTGAATGATGTAGTATTGTTTGGTTGATGATTTTCTCTGAATGATATAGTATCCTGTGTTGAAAACAATACAAATCTAATTGGTGAAGTATCCCATACCTATGGGTAGAATTCAATCTTCACCAATTCTGTTTGCTTATCAGGTCTTCCACAGTAACCTCTGCTAAAATGAAGTGCTATTTGAAATAGAAAGATAGTTATAAAGTTTGGTTGTTAAACACCGGAACTCTTTCTGCACAGACATTCATTCAATGGTTACTGTAACACAGACCAACAATTGCAGCAGCCTCTTTCAAAGTGGAATGTAAATAGTTAATTCTGAGATATTGACTTTTTTTCCTCCTGTCGTCCCCAGAAGGAGCTTGTACTACCTAATTCATTGTAACAGATACCCTAAAATCACAGGTCAAAGAGTTTCTATCTAGGAGAGTTTCCTTTGAGTGCTTCATGTTGTTATTTTGACAATAATGGTGTCAGCATGGTTTGTAATGAGAGGGGTTTCTACATGTTTTTCACTTTTGTTATTTTTGTGCTTATTCTAACTCTATATCATTCCTATGGAACTTGGCATGTGGAACTGGGCAATGAATGCAGCTATCAGCACACCAAGTATCACAAGCGTAAGTTTGCCTTCTGTTCAAAGGCCTTTGATTGGTTTCCATCTGATTGATTCTACTGCACTTTAAAGGATTGCACGGTTTATTACGTCTCTGAGGAGCCATTGATTTCTCCTTAATATATTATCTTGGCGATCTTTCAACATCTAAACTATTGTTGGCAGTGAATTACAGTTGTTTTGAGACTTGAAAGAAAGGTGTGATTTTCCATTTTAAGAAGTATAGGACAGATACGCATGTATAATTGAATCTGCATTATCTTACATGTAGAAGTTCAAATCCTAAGGAGTGGTACAACCAACAGGGTGGGGGGTGTCCTCTAGTGAGCTGCTACACAAGGAAGGATAGAATGCAGAATAAGGCAACATTAACTGTTCATTGGATAAGACTCAGAACCAAGGGATGCCTATCAAAGAGTGAGAAGTTCAGCTAACTGTGGACCTACCTACTCTAAAGATTGCAAAGCTTTGAGTGTCCCTGAGCTGAAAGAAGAAGAGACAGTATTTCTGGACTGTAGTTTTGGCATATAATTTTGTTTCTTTGATGATAAATGTCTTTTGGCAAGACCTAAACCTAGGCCAAAAAACAGGAACCTGCTAGGGAAGGGCTATGGGTGTCGAGAGATAGATTTAGGCAATATTTCAATGTTAGTGCTAGAAAAAGAGATGATGAAAATGATTTTAAACCAAGGAAATGTGATGCTATATCTTGATTAAATACTCCAGATATTGTATGGCCTTGTTACTTACCTGTAAGAATTCAAGGTTGTTTCCCTTTCCTGGAGCTGTATGGAATTAGCTTCAAAAATTGCCTCAGCTGGTGGTCTGTTAACGAGCCAAAACAAAAATGTTTCACTTGATATTGGCATAAGAACGATTGTCCACATGATTTGGATAAAAAAATTGTCAACATGAATGGAATCATGACTTTTTTTAAAAAAAAGTGTTGTCACCCTCTTTTTCTACTAAACATTGTCTGATAGATAAACTCTAGTAGTTAAGAGTTGTGGAATACCTGGATATGTGTTTTACGTTCTTGAATTCTCTTGCCTTGTGTACAGCTCGATATTTATGCACTTTCCCTTCTGTTCTTCAGAAACTAAGAATCAATGGGCTCGTGATGATCCTGCTTTTGTTGTTATCTGTAGTCTCCTCCTATCAGTTTCAACGTTGGCTTATTGTGCAGCGTAAGTTTCTATTTTACATTCTTGGACATGACTTAATCGCTTTTTCACTGCAGAAAAATTGAGACAATTCTTTTGGCTTACTTTATGTAACATGGCAGTTTGAAAGTAGGCAAATTCTCTTAAATGCTCTATTACGTAAAGCTTCTTATCCTTTTTTTGTTTGGTGAATTGGACATAAAAGGGAAAAGAGCATCCCATGATTGTCTCAAAATATTAAACATGCTGATTTTTCCTCATTTTGTCCTGTCTCAGGGTTTGGAATCCCACTCACAAAAAAAAAAAAAAAAGCACTATAATAATATAAATTTTTACATGGAAAGCCTTCCTAAAATAAGAGGAAAAAACCATTGGACAGAAATCCATTCAAAAATCCACTACGAAACTTTTACACCATACAATTTTTAGAAAAGAGAAAAAGTTATAAAAATTTTCTGACACTATCACCCAAAAGATCTTGTAACACTTCTTTCTCAGTAGCATGACACTAGCTATTTGTTGATGTTTACAAGTTTATGGAATGATTGTAAGTTCAAACAAGATGCTCTGTTTATAAGATTATAATCTCTTGCATTTCTTTTGCTCAAGCAATGTGGGGCTTTTTTCACAAAACAAGTTTATCTGATTTACGATATTTGAAGAGTAACCCAACAAATTCTTCCATCGACTCAAATCCCTAAAGACTTTAGCATTATCTGAGAGCTTCACAAGCTTCATGATCATTTTCTTCTTCTTTTGACACTTAGAATAGATATTTTCATTTCTAATCATTATCCTTCCATCTAACATATAAATATTCTTCGCATTCTTTATGCTTTGTAGAATCAACTTGTCTTATATGTGCATCTTGCACAAATCTCTATTGCCTTTATATGTGTACCTTCTTGTTGTAAGCTTTCCTAAAAGGATAATGTTTTTATTGCAACTAGGTACATATGCTACAAGACGGGGGGTTTTGACGACACAATTGTTAAGCTTGAAATGACACTTCCAACTACTTCCAATCTTCATCTTCTCTTTATTTCCTTCCCTAATATGGCCAAAATAAACATTTCCTGTTAATATAAATATGCATAGAAGAAATACAATTTAAAACCCAACTACTTTGACATTCAAAGATAACATTTATTTATGCCTCTAGCTATGAGTAGATCACCATTATTGTGTGAAATTGCACAAGTTTCAATACCTTCTTCTTTCAAATTGAGTTTCTATTGAAACTTCTTAAAACTTGTCATATCCTCCCACAATTTCTTACAGCTTGATTGGATATGATCATTCTTTCCACATTAGTAGCACTCTTTCTCACTATAATCTCTAAAATTTTATTTTGATCTCCCTCTTGAACTGCCACTTCCTTTTTCAAGAATCCTCCTTGTACTAGGGCTCTCTACAGTAAGAATATTTCTCTCAACAAAAGAGTTCCCAATTCCCATTAACCTTTCATTCTCATGCAACAAGATAGTCATTGACTTTATTCAATGATGTTTGAACGAAAGATCTTTAAGACGTTGTTAATAAATTCATTAATAGCAATGTCCTTTCTCTTTCTTTTAACTTGTTAACAGAAATATTTAAAATTTACGGCAACTGCTTATTAAACTCATTCAGGTTTTCATGGAGATTTGTACCTTTTTTCATTTTTAGAAAATACAGATCCATCTTCAGACACAATCTGTTGGTAATTAACTTTGATTCATAAATCCTCTCCATGTCTACAAACTTTGTGGTATAGTTTTCTTCAACATACTATATTTGACCTCTAGAGTAAGAGCCAATATAATTGTGCTTACTGCTTTCCTCTAAATCGCTTGCCAGTCTTTCTCACTTATTCATTTGGATTTTCTCTCTCTAATGACCGATTAAGACTTTTTTGTACCAAGAGGTTTTAAATCATACAATACTACAAAGTGAAATCGCTATTTTCATCAAATAAAGGAATTTTAAATTTAGACATACCTTCTGATATAATGATTACCACTGTATGCACAAATCTGATAGCTTTTGTAGCAATTTTTTGATCTCTCTGCTTACGAACCTTTGTATCTAATACCACTTGTTGAGATTTTGGAATCCTCCAAGCAAAACAATAATACAAGAATTTTTACATGGAAAACCTCCTTAAGATGAGAAGGAAAAACCATAGGATCTAATTTCACTCAAAAATCCACTACGAAACTTTTGCACCTTTTAACTTTTAGAAATTAGTAAAAAGCTATAAAACTTTCTCACGCTATCACCCAAAAGATCTTGTAATACCCCTCTCGATAGCATGACACTAGCTATTCTTCAATGCTTACATGTTTTCAGGGTGATTATAAACTTAAACAAGATGCTTTATTTATAGGGGTTTAACACTTTGCATTTCTTTTGCTCAAGCAATGAAAGACTTTTCCATAAAATGAATTTATTTCATTTACCAGATTTGAAGAATAACTGAACACTCATAACATTTCTATTGTTCAACATCTTCTGACCATCTTTAGCAAATTAGATTTTGTCTCTTCCTTGTTTAATTGTCATAGTATAGTGATAGAGTTATTCTATTATGACTTGGAGGTTATATGTTTAAACTACTAAAACAACTTATCTATATTGTTGAGGTAAAGCTATATATAATCTACTCTTCCCACAGCATGCAATGCGGGAAGCCTTTTGACCTAGGCGACCCTTTCTAACTAGCTTGTTACTATGCTGTAAAATTTGTTTAATATTACAAAGTTTAAATATTTTTTTTTCTTTTCTATTAACAAAAATATTTCAGGTATGGCAATAGTCCAGGGCATGCTGTTATTGTGGTTATTTCAGTATTGCTTTTCCATCTCATAATAACTGGAGTGGTACTGGCTACTTTTTGTTGGTAAGATTCAATTTCTGTAAAGGCTGACCTTGTTTTCATAGCTGAATTAGTGCCCAAATTGGTCTCTCAATGCTACTTATTGCATATTTGCCTGAAAAGGGAGCTTCAAATACTAGCAGAAAAGCACATATAAATATGAAAGCTAATCAAGTGCCCAAATTCTGAATTATTTAATCTCCCTGTACATAACTGTAGAATGGAAGAGGTCTTCAAGCGCATCACAGGTCAAATTTTCATGATAAATACTGCTGAAGGCCAATATTGCTAGGGAAAATTTGCTATCTACTTGTGGCAAAGACTGGAAACATGTTTATTACGTCCCTGCTAGAGCCTATCCCTTGGCGTAAAATAGCTTGGTGGGGAAGTAAAATTTCTCTTTCATATATCACTCTATGGGGCAGTGTATGGGTTAATGAGTTGATAAGTTGACTTGGAGTGGCATTGTTGGTTATGTGGTCACAAGTTTGATTCTTCTTACTGGATTTGATTGGTGCATGGTCTTTACGGGTGAAGTCATGCACTCAGAGTTTGCTTTGAACTTTCATATTGGATAGCAAAGTGGGTTGGAGATTCTCCGCCATCAATGTGTATGATTTCTGCTTTATATTGGTTTACTGCTTTGGCCCAGATATGATCTGTAATGTGCTACGCCAACATGAGTTTATGATATTTTACCAGATAAACTGACAACTGGGATTCTGTCCATGAGCTGAACCATTGGAATTTTAGTTTTACTAAGTAAGCGTATTGATTCTGGTATTATATCTTTTGTAGCTAAATTTGGTATCATTGTCGCCATATTCGTCCTATATTAGTTCAAAATTAGATAATAAATCTGAAAATTTGTTGCCTTTGGTGTTCTCCCAGTTTCATTTGATGTTCACAACTTTTTTACTTGAAATTTCTGGCTGTTTTGGAATAGATTTCTGCTACCAGCCTCTCACTGCCTCTTATAAATAGAAGTTGCCCTATTATCAAAAATGTGATGGTCATTATATAACTTGGACCAAGTTCTATGTTGGATATATATA